>VDFB02033978.1:0-23281 GCA_007258455.2 Sequoia sempervirens | reverse complement strand
ATCCGTTATGCACAAGCTCTAATTTCTCATCTTTCTTTTGCTTCCCATCCTTGAAAACTAACTCTCTTTTGTTTTCCCGTACACCTAACTTTCCTGAGAAATCCATATTAACATTTTAGACACAGTGAAACATTCTTTGAATGAAGTACTTTCATACCTTTTGCACTCATATGCCCAAGTCTATTATGCCACAATGCTGATTCAGAGTCCAGAGCAACTGTATGATCTTCTACTTGCTTAATTGCAGCAACTGTTCCTGAACATTGACCCTTTTCCATAACAATTAAAGTAGAAGGAACAGTATGACCTGTACAAAGATATAAGGTGCCTACTTTCACACCTTTTGCTACTACTAAGGCACCCTTTGTGACCTTCCAATTTTTATCACTAAATGTCACAACACAACCTTCATCATCTAGTTTCCCTGCTGAAATTAAGTTTTTGTTTAACTTTGGAACATGCCTTACCTCACGTAGTAGCCAATGATTCCCATTCTGCAACTTAATCTTGATTCTTCCCTTTCCAACAATCTGACAAGGTTCGTTATCTCCTAAATAAACCAGCCCAAAATCCCCTTGGACATAATCAAGAAAATAGCTTCTATGGGGTGTAGCATGAAATGAAGCCCCTGAATCTAACACTGAAGAATCATCAACATTATCAAGGGAAAGAATCAAAGCATCCTCATCAGATTTGTTACTTACCACATTTTTCCTCTTTGCTTCCTTCCTTGTTGTCTCCATCTTTATTTTCTAAGACCGGCAATCTTTCTTCAAATGACCGGCTTACCACGATGCCGGCAATCCCTCTTGTCTAAGTTGGGACCTTTTGTCCCTTTGATTTTCCTCGTGACTTCGATTTCGGTGTTTCCTCTCCTTTGTTACTGCCCACAGCTACGCATTCAAAACACTGCCTGATGTGGATGTTCCACCTGAGCTTTTTCTACGAATTTCCTCACTCAAAATAACACCAACAACATCATCAAACTTCAATGTATTTGAACCAGAAATAGAATTGCTAATAGCCATTACCAAGCTATTCCAGCTTTTAGGAAAAGAACACATAACCAAAAGAGCCCTAATTTCTTCATCAAAGTTTACTTTTAGAGAAGTTAATTGACTGGTGACCGTATTAAACTCATTCAAATGATCAGTAACTGACCCACCTTCTACCATTTTTATATTAAATAAACACTTCATAAGAAATACCTTATTCGAAGCGGAAGGCTTTTCATATAACTTTGCTAGGGTTTCCATCAACTCTTGAGTTGTCTTTGTTGTTGTAATATTGAATGCCATTGATTGTGCCAGGCATAGACGAATACTGCCAAGAGCCTTTCTATCCAAGATCTCCCAATCCTCATCTGACATTGCTACAGGTTTCTTGGCTTTCCCTTCCAATGGCCGCCATAAATCCTTCTGATAGAGATAGTCCTCCATCTGCATCCTCCATAACTGATAGTTCTGTCCATTAAACTTATCAACCTTCTTACCCTCGTCTGCCATTGCTCCCACTCAACCATGAGACTCCCACTCAGCCACGAGACCTTCCTACAGACGATAATCGAAACACAACCTGGCTCTGATACCACTTGTTAGGGTTAGAGATGGCAGATCTAATAATTAAATGCAGATTTAAATAATAAATAGAGAAACTAAAACATACACAGAATAAATCATAACACAAAGAATTTAACGTGGTTCACCCAATCTGGGCTACATCCACCAAACCGCAGCCATCCAATACTTTTATTATCCAGTGCAAAACCTATTACAATCTTGCGAATAATCGTGTTTTTCATCATACTGTAACCCCCATCTCAACCCCTTTTAACAAGCTTTTAGAAGCTTCCAGAATTAGGGTTTTACAAAGTCAGTTTTCTTTCTTTTTCAGAGATTTTTCCTTTTTCGCTGACGACACGAAAAAGAAATGGCAAAAAAAATTCTCAGGGGCTGCGCCCCCGAACCCCAGCGAGGACAGGGGGCCGAGGTGCACAATATAGCATGATCAGTCGCCACATACTAACATTCCTCTCTCCCTCTCTATCTTTAGATATGTCCCCCTCTCTCCCTCTATCTTCATATCTACATATATCTTCCTCTCTCCCTCACTATCCTTAGATATTCCCCCTATCTCTCCCTATTCCTAGACCTATATACCTATATCTCTATTTTACTCTATATTTGTCACTCCCTATCTCTATCTCTCCATATTCCTCCTTCTATCTCACTCTCTTTATCTCTATCTCCTTTTACTCCCCATCTCCATCTACCCCTATATCTCTCCCTCTCTATCTCTCTCTATATATTATGCTTCCTATCTTTATCTTTATCTTTCCATCTCTTCATCTCTCATTTACTCTCTCTCTTCCTCTCTATATATTTATCTCTTCATCTCTCTTTGTCCCTCTCTCCTCTATATATTTATCTCTCCCTCTTTCTCTCTCCCTCTCTATCACCATCTCCATCTTCATCTTCCTCTATATACATCTCTCCTGTCTCTATCTCCTCCCCCCTCTCTCTCTCTTTCTTCCCTCCTCTATCTATCTCTCCCTCTTTCTATCCCTATCTCTCCTTATTTTAGGTATAATTTGTGTTGGTAATGGAGCTTGATTATTAGTCTCCAAGTGGGATATTATTGGTAATGGACCTTCTTATTGATTCAAATATTTTGTTTCAGTCATTTTTGGATCTTCTTGATGAGGGGTGTGGGGGGATTTCCCCCTCACTTTTATCTCTAGGGGGTCTAGGAGGTAGTGCAAATTTTTGGATCCCCCCTTGGTGGAGGTTTTAGGGCAACACCCCTGAAGATTATTTAAAAAGAAAAAATTGCCATGTAAAATAGTATAATGGCTATGTATTGTGAGAGATAGTTATAATTGAGTGAGAGATAGAAAGGGAGGGAGGGAGAGAGGAGGTGAGATAGAGAGATAGAGGTATAGAAAGAGACGAAGATATGTGGAGGACGGAGAGGGAGACTCTATTATTTTATTTTTTTTATGATATACATAACATGAGTGTGTTATAATATGCTCACATTAAATTTTGATAATGGATGAGCCTAGGCTTGATTACTACTAGGCCATAACATGAGTGTGATATAATGTGTGTGCATAATAATGCACTTGTGTTATGCCTTAGATGGAACAAAAAGTGATTGTGGCCACTTTTTGGCCCCCCATCTGTATGTACTTACCCTTACCAGTATATAACTTCATCTATCCCCAACTTGTAGAGTTATCCAATGATAAATTTAAATGGTAACACATGCACCACCAATTTCTTATTCTATATAAATGTATAGTTTTTTGTTTCCTTCTTATATGTAAGGAAAGTGATAGTTTCTTCCATGCCATCAAGAATCAACTCAATGCAAATAAGGTGCATTTAACAAACCTACATCAATCAACATTGTGAAAGACTCTCAAGCACATAAATATAAGATATATGATTTAGAGCAATATGGTGATTTTCTAGGTAAATGGGAATATCAAAGTGAATTATTAAAAGAAAAAGGACTCAATAATATATCCAATCATGAAGAATAATTTTGTCTATCAAACTTAGTTGAGTGCTTGGAGGTCTATGAAAATTACAAAGGATGTTGCTATAAGGTATTGTATAAATTTAATAGTATGTAGACTATTGTGAAAGCTTCACACTTTATGGTTGTGTAATTACACTCCACAACAGCATGCTTTCTAATTTAAAATAAATTGAATGGTGTGTATTTCCTTTACCTAGTTGCTCTAAAAAAACACCAATAGCTATGCTTAAATAGACTAATATGAACATGGAATGATGTGTTCCAATTCAAAAATTATATAATTGGTTCTTGATCACAAACTTCTCTTTAATCATATCAAATGTTTTCTTATGCACACATTTCTATCTAAATAGTTCTTTTTTGTGTGTTGTAGAGGTACAAGTTTACACACAACTCTTAATAAATTTGTAGTAGCAGCTAGTATGGACTAGGAAAGCACAAACTATGCATTGGGAATTTGGGATAGATAATTGAAGGATAGTGTATACATTTTCTATATCTACTAGAATTTATTCCTTAGATATAACGTGACCTAATAAATTTTAATAAGTTTCCATAAACATGTATCTTTAAAAGTTTAATGTGATGCTTAGTTGGAAAATTTGATAAAAATTAAGCATATCTTATCTAAATGGTTGGTCACCATTACATATATATAGTTTAATCATCTAGAAATACAAGTTAATAAGTCATGAATAAAACTTTTAAATTTGCTTACCACTATGCATGAAAAAATAGCTTATATATTTTCTAGTCCAAAAATTATCCTACTTTGTTGGAAAATTAGTTTTTACTTTATCTTCTTCATTCTAAACCTAATGATATCCAAAAAAATCCATCGATGAAGGTGTATACTTCCTTGCCAACTATTAGAATTTATCATGTAAATGGTATTGATAATTGGTTAGTTATGTAGGCATCACTCAATGCATCTAGTAATCAATATAAATCTAGATATTTGACAGTATTTATTTTAAGAGATCATTATAGGACTACACCATTCTAATTCATTGATTATGAAGATGACACTAAATTTTAATATTTTTTAATCTTCTCCTCAACTCTTGTTCATAGATTTATATTTAACCAATTGAGCACTTTTTAACAAGATTTGCATCTATTTTTAGCTTGATCTACATCTTTCTTAAAGAAGGATGGAATACTTTTATCTCTTAAAATTCCTTAGGAAAAAATTTAAGTAATCATGTGCAAAAGTGTCATACTTATACTAATGCCTCTACCCCTAGTAATCACCATTAATGACCATCTTTAAAACATCATCTATTCAAAAACTCACTTTTATAGATTTGTGTGGCCCATTAGAATAACAAATATTTTTAGCTTCAACATCCTTAACATACTTGTCAATAATTATAGGGATTTCAAAGTGGCATACTGTTAGAATTTTTTTCAAAAAAAAAATGCTTCGTTCTAGTACTAGTATGGAAGAAAATTTTCCAATGCTTTTCTTTCATAAGATGATTTTACTATAGTTCCCAACTTTTTTTAATTTATGAACTTTCAAAAAACATTAACATAATTGGGTTCTTCAATGACAACCACCTCTTAGATATTTTTTAACATCCAATTAAAATTAGGATTGTGATTAGAGAAACTATATGTACACAAAAATAAATTCTTGAGGTGATCTTAAGAGATAATGTCTTAATGCAATTATTTTCGCTCATACCAAAGTATAATTGGGTTCTTCAATGACAACCACCTCTTAGATATTTTTTAACATCCAATTAAAATTAGGATTGTTAGAGAAACTATATGTACACAAAAATAAATTCTTGAGGTGATCTTAAGAGATAATGTCTTAATGCAATTATTTTCGCTCATACCAAAGTATTACAAGGCCACTTAAAGTTTACGTAGATTTATGCACACTAATTTTAAGAGGAAATATTTGAAGGGATTTTTTATATTTACCTTTGCACCTATGTCAATTAGTTCATCTTGTAGTACAAAATAAATAACTTATAAAATTAAATAAATCCAACATCATACATTGGTTGAGCCATTAATAACACTTGTAGTATGTATCATATCTTGGCTCCATTAAGGGTATAATGTATAAACCTTTAACCAAAACCTCTACCACACATATCTATACTAGTATTTAAATTTTTTAGTTGTATGATCAACCTAGGTGTCAAAGAAAAATATTGTTGATGAACACCTTAGTTCTAGTGAAGCCACCTTCATAACCACTTGAATAGATAATTATTCCAAATTGAACCCAAAGTTATTTATATAAATCATCACTAAATAGCTCCTCTCTCCATTAAAAAATCTTCATATTAATATATTTTTTTCCTTTAATAAAAGTATGAACCATCAATAAATCTTATCATACATTATCTATTAAGACAACATTTCAAAGAGTATAGAGTCTCAAATAAATTATGAGTATTGAAACCAAAATTTTAACCATTCTACATATTCCTAGTATTTACACATTTATTAATGATAGCTCAATGTTAGATATTTCACACATTGGCTTACAATCACTTGTCATGCCTAAAGTGTGGGAAGAGTACATCACTTGAAAATTATAGACTTATATACTACACATAGGAATTAAAGAAATTAAGTATTAAGTATATATTTAAACATGTACAACTATAAGTTGTATCTAATTTTATGTGTGTAGTTACTTCCTTTGCATTGAAAGTTTCTATCTCTAGTTGTTGGTTGTTATGATTACTCCACTCATTTTTTTACCTCACTTGTATTTCTTGGTGGGGAGTCCAAAAAGTTAGTACATTTTATTTGTTTAATTTTCTCTTACATTGTTTGGGTTGCACAAACACTTTTTCTTTCATAAGCACATGGGCCACTAGTGCTAATGAAATGTTGAAGAATTTCATTCATGATCCATCACCACTTAACCTCAAAAAAAGCCTTGTATAAATCATAAAAAACCAACATGTTTTATTTCCTTGTGATTATCACCATCATGTGGACAAATCATTTTATATAAATGGCAATAGACTTCAAAATCAACTTTAGGGTATTTTCTACAATCATATGTGAAATTTAGAAATCTCTTTCACTTCATTTATAAAGCAACACACTTATCCATTAAGTGTTAGTGGCACCCTATTTCCTTTTAAGAGCCTTAAATATACTCTTGAGAGAAAAGTGTACTTCCATGCGTAGAATTGTGGATGGGGCAATTTGGCCCTAGATAGCCAATGCTACATGTGTAGTATAAACGACTTAGTATGGTAAAATGTCATACCATGATCATAATCATCTTATGAATATGTAATCATATCATTCACCAAAATAATGATGAAGCATTGGGCCTCATTATGTTCAATATCATATGAAAAAAATACCCATTAAAAATGGCTCATTATGCATAGTCTTTATTATGATCTTCTATTAGAAAAAAAGGGTGTTGTACACCCTGCACAAGAAAATAAATATTTTTTATAATATGTAAAGAATAATTATTTATGGTGCATCTTTGGAGATGTGTTTAGCCACATTAAATATTTATTTGGTTTCACTTGTAAATTTGTATTGTAACATTAAACTTAGGTATTTTATGTGTGGATTGTACATTGAAAAAATATTTAATAGCAAGAAAATTAGTACCAAAAAGTAAATGTTGATGTCAATAGTTTTATGCTCTCATGGTTCTGAGACACATGGAAAGCAAGAAAATTTTATTTTTCAAGGTTGGTTGCCATTTGTATTGAGCTCTCTTGTAGAGAGCATATGTGAAGTATGTCATGGGATGTGTGGTTCTATGGTTACCCATTATACTTGAACACATCAAGGATGTAATTGGTGACATTGTTTTTTTAGTAGTATTAATAGAGACTCTATATAAGTGTATTATAATATTTCATTGTTGATTATTCGATGCACCATAAGCAAGGATGGTTGAAGGTCTTAAACTAGGTCAAACGGGTACCTAAGAGAATCCTTGATATATCATAAGAGTACACGAGGCTTAATCTATGAAGATGGAAGTGAGATAATATGAAATAGATAGGAGAAGATGGTAACCAAACCTTCTCCTTCACTTTCCCAAGGTATAAATTTTGTGGGGACTTATCTTGAATAAAAAATTCCAACTTCTAAGAGGTATATCTTTTGATTCATCCCTCACTCTTTATACTCCACTAGAACACTAGAGTTGATTTTTTTTAGCTTGGTGTTGAAATCTAAGTTAGGCCTCCTACAAAGAAACTTGAGAAGAAGCGGGTGTTTATAATTCTTGAGGTTACACTTACATGTAGGAGAAGAGCATATGCACTCACTTATTTGGGACTAAAAGAAATGCACTCACTTATTTGGGACTAAAAGAAAGTTGTTTAGTGATAACCAAATCAAAATATTAAGGTGTATTTGTTGAACAAAGGTTATCATTAATGTCAAAGGAGATATGGTCAAAGGTGGCATTATATTTTTAGGAGATCAGTGAGACAGTGACAATTAATTGAATTTGTACTTGAATGTTTCAATTCAATTCTCCAAGTAAAGAGATTTCTCTAGCAATACAATTATATTCAGTATTTCTTTCTAAAGGTGAGTTTGGATCTATGGTTTGAGTGAAGAGTATGTCTACACATGTTCTATCATATTCCAATATTTTTGAAGGATATGTTCAACACACAAGAAGTTTGAAGTTACAAGAGGCTCTTTGTGCTTGTTTGTCAACTAGCTAGTGTTTAAGAACTGTGTGATAATATAGCAACTAGTGTGTGACATTCAAAGGTAGCGTGTGTTGTTAAGATAGGACCTAGTTAAGGTTCTTGTGGAAGTGCATGACATCATGTTAGTTTGGCGGCAACAAATTTAATTTAGGACTGACATGTTACACATTTCATGTAATTTGAATTTAGGTCCACATTATGTCATCTTGGTTATTTGCGGACCCTTGGTCGGCATGGAAGAGAGTTAATATAATGTCATGTATATATTCATCACTTGCACAGATGCACAATGTGAAGTATAATTAAAAATAAGGTGGTGAATGAATATACAAGGAGATAATCATACAAGCATATGTTATTCAACGTGAAGCATCTCACTTTTTGCACCATTATCAGAAGATCTTAATGAGTGTAGTAGAGTGTTTGAATCAAGTTCAGACTATTTTTAAACTATGTAATTAGCAATGAAGGTTTGCAAGCTCTTTATCTATGTAATCCTGTAGGTAGGTTCCTACAAGTACAATTAGGGATTGGTGCCTCATGTAGGTTGGTGCCTACTTCATATTGTAAAATTCACTTGTTATATTCCTACTTTGTGAGGTTGGATTTGCAATGTATATCCAAGCAGTTCTTCTCATCGTGGTTTTTCCCATCTTGGGTTTCCACATATATCTGGTGTTCTATTGTGTGGATGTGTATTCATGATCATTGTGTAATTAGTAGCAGTGAAGATTCAAGTTTCTTGTTTAGATCTAATATATTTGTTGAATTTAAAGATTTTTAAATAGATTTGATCTATTGATTCACCCCCTTCTCAGTTGATTGTGTTCCCTTTAGTATTTTAGGATCATAATAAATTATTTTGAAATACATAAAATAGAAACCAAAACTATCTATAAAAAATATTCTTAAGGTCATTCTATAAAACCATAGGATTGTTAGAAATTTGAGGTTAAACTTGCAACAATAGAACTTAATAATATGTTTACAAATCTAAAATCATGTATCCAAGATTACCATAAAGTGATAATGTGATTAACAATTCCAAACATGAAAGAAAATTACCAATACCACAAGTAGAGAATAACTAGTGACACAAAATATTCATGGAGAAACCCTTACAAGAAAAAACTCCACACTTGAAGAGATCCAATATTTGTATTAATCTTCAAATGAGATACACCAATACAACATTCCTCTTTGAATTTTGGCAGCACTTCATTACTCTAACAACCTAAAAAAAACTCTTCAAACCACCATCTCAATGCTCTAATATATAAAAGTTTTTGGGGGAGAATACCACAAATAGTATCCCAAAACAACAAGCAAAACCACATGGAAAAGCCCACATCTCCCCTAGTGGACAACCCATAAGTATGGTAAAAATATTAAATGATCACATGGACATATGGGTTCCTAACCTATAGCCAAAATTAAAATTGGTCAATACCAAGTGCTCCATAACTCTTTGATGGCTCCAATGGCTAAAACCCAGAACATCCAAGCTTGGGAACCCAACCTATGATAACATGCAAAGACATGCATTTTTGGTGGCCCCCACCCAAAAGTTGGATGTCCAAAAGGAATATGCTCTTAGGATGCTCTGTAACTGCCACTATAGTGGGTCCACCTCTTTGTATGCAATTACAATTTGTGATAGGAAAATAAATAATAAATATTTTTTCTCACATGTCCTCAAGGATACTTTCCAAAAGAACATGGAGACACATAAATCAACTTAGTGTTGGTATGTATGACCGATCATGCTATAATCAGATAGCCCATGGTATAATCGGTGACACCCTAGTCTTCCCTATCCTTGTAGGGGTCTCAATGGCCTGGGCCCTCGGCCAGAATCCCCGAGAAAAATTTTCTCCTCCTAATTTTCGATCAACGGCAAAAAGTGGCACCAATGAAAAATAGAAAAAATCCACTTTGTAGAAACCTAAAATTTGAAGCTTCTAAGCTATAAAAGGGGTTAAGATGGGTGTTACAGTATGATGAAAACACGATTATTTCCAAGATTGTAATAGGTTTTGCACTAGATAATAAAAGTATTGGATGGCTGCGGTTTAGTGGATGTAGCCCTGATTGGGTGAACCACGTTAAATTCTCTTTGTTATAATTTATTCTGTGTGTTTTAGTTTTCCTGCCATTAATTAAATCAAGATTTAATTGCTATAATCGCCATCTCTTAACCCTAACACCTCAGATAGCAATTTTTATGTCACCTATCCTAACATTCTCCCCACTCTGACATTATACATTGCAATTACATCCATATGATAAGTAAATAAAATAATATCAAGTATAGTGATCAAAGTCCATGAATTTCTTGCACCAAGAGAACTTATCCATGTGAATTGGCTTCGTGAGAGACTTTGCAACATTATACAAAGTGTCAACCTTCTCAGTCAAGACCTTACCATTCTCAACCATTTTTCACACAAAGTGATACTGAACAACAATATGCCTAGTGCGAGCATGGTACATAGGAATTTTAGCTAAATATATGGCACTTTGACTGTCACATACAATCCTCACTATCCTACAATCAAAACCAATACCATTACCAAATCTCTGTAACCAAACTAGCTCCTTAGAGACATGTGTAACAATAATATACTTTGCTTCAATGGTGGAAAATGCAACTATAGGTTGCCTCTTACTCATCAAACTTTCTACACAGGGTTAAGGATCACAATCTAATGACAGATACAAGAACTCAAAGTCTACGATGACTTCCAACTGATAGTGAAGCAGGTCAACAATGATTACCAAATCAAAGATGATAAACTAATACCCTATAAGAAAATGATAGATAAGTTCAAAGAATATTTCATTGATATCACATTTGAACAAATTCCAAGGATTAACAATAGAGCAACAAATGCAATGACCACTATTGGATCTTTGCTAGATATGCCACACAACAACCTAAAATGCAAGTTTCTCATCGAGCAGTTTCTCATGTCTGCTTTTGATATACCTAAATCATTTTTTTTGTGTGAAATTGTTGGTCCTAGATCCCCATGGTATCATGAAATTTTCACCTACCTTTATAGAGGCATTTTCCCATTTGACTTTACCCCAACTTATGAAAAAAATTTACTCGAAGAGCATCCCAATTTGTCCTTATGGGAAACACCCTTTACCAAACAAGTCTCAAAGGAGCGTTATTACAATGTCTTAACCAAGAGGAATTTTTGACCGCCTTGAAAGAGGTACATGAAGGCATCTGTGGGTCACATTTGAGTGGCATAACCTTGGCTAAGAATTTATTGAGAACATGATACTATTGGCCAACCATGGAGCAAGAAGCCAATTACTTTGTGAAGAAATGTTTACAATTCCAACAACATGGGGACCTCATCCATGCACCAACTCAAGATCTTAGACCCATCACCACACAATGTCCTTTCTCATAATAGGGGCTCGATCTCATTGGGAAAATGACACCTACCTCCTCAAATGGCCATAAATTTATAATCATAGCCACTAAGGACTTCACCAAGTGGATCAAGGCTATACCTATGACCTAAATAACTGGAAATCAAATATCCAAGTTCATCCTAAACTATCTCATTTACCACTATGATGTTCCATAGACCATCATCATAGATAATGGAACACCTTTTAAAAATGAGGATGTTCACGAGCTATGCAACTGATTCAATATCCAACATTGCTTTTCCACCCCTACTATCCCCAAGGAAACAACCAAGATGAAGCTTCTAATAAAACCATCACCAAAATCTTGAAAAAGATAGTTAATGACGCTGGTTGAGATTGGAACTTACAATTAAAACCCACCCTGTGGGCATGTTGAACCAATGCCAAAACACCTACTGGTGATATACCCTATTCCTTGGTTTACAAATTCGAACCCATCCTACCTATCGAGATTAATCTCCCATCATTGAGAGTTTCATTGCAACACTTGATCGTAGATGAAGAATACAAGATCGCTAGGTTGAATGAACTAGAGTTGCTAGATGAGTGTCGTTTAGAATCCCTTAATCATCTTTAGGCCTATTAGAATTGGATATGCAAAAGTTACAACAAGAAAATAAAGGGTCGATGCTTCCAAGTAGGGGATCTAGTTTTAAAGGGAAATCAAAAGAATATGTTACATCAAGAAAAAAAGGGAAAGTTTGAGCCAAACTAGTTAGGGCCTTTTGTTATCACAACAAGTTATGGTTCAGGAGCCTATCAGCTCACTACACCTTAAGTGGAACCCTTACATGAACCCATCAATAGCATGCATCTGAAAAGGTTTCATGCCTAGCCCATGAGGGATATTTCTCAAATCCAAAAATCCAAAAAAATAAAAATAAAAATAGAAAAAACCAAAAAAATTAGAAAAGGATAAAAATAGTAAAGGGAAAATCGTCCTCTAGAAAAAATCACTTTGGTGGTGTGCTTTGGGCAAAGCACTCCAGGAAAACTCTAGAAAACAAACGCCTGTGTGAATACGCACTCCACCATTTATCATAGATTCTTCTTATCATTCGCTCATAATAAAATCATCCACTCATCCATTGCATCCATCTTCCCCTTTTATTTAAGTTTCCTCCACTGAAAAGTCTATATCATAGCTTGGTATTCAATGAGTATCTATCCCCATTAGTACTACTTGGCATTATCCCAAGGTTAGTTTTGTCTCTTCCTAAATTGAGGTAGTCTATCACATAATACAGGCATATTCCTACACTTATGTCATGATCAAGTTCTTGTATATCCCTTTTACAAGGTTATTCTCAAAATCCAAAAACATCCAAAAATTTCAAAATCCCAAAACATCCAAAAAATTTCCCTCAAAAAATCCAAAAAAACATCCAAAAAATTCTCAAAATCCCAAAAACATCCAAAATATTTCAAAATATAAAACTGTCTATAAAATATTCTCAAAATTTAAAAATATCCAAAATAATTCATAATCCAAATAAGTTCAAAAATCTCCATAAAAAGGACCAAAAGCATCAAAAACTCCCAAAAACATCATCCAAGTCCAATAATCGAACTAAGAAGCCTATATGCAATTACATGGGCAAGGCCATCTCCAATGAGCCCTTGAGGCATAGGGTTGTCCCTTAGGTCCTGCTCTCTTGGTCTAATGTTTGGAAAACTCAAAAAAAATTAGAAAATTCAAAACTCAAAACAATTGGAAAATGCCACACAAAACTCAAAATAACCTCATAACATTCGACAACTAAAGAACAATCATAAAATCCCAAAATACCAAAAATAGCCTCAAAATATTTCAAAAAGGAAAACAACATTGAAATATGGAGAATAAAATAACTCATCCCATCTCACTTTCACTCACAATAAACTTTCAACGATAATAAATTGATCATCACATTCAACCTTTGGTAGCCTAAATAGAAGCAAATACAACAATTAGAAAAACATAAATCTTAAACACAAAATTCCTAAGTCTTGGTTATTATCAAATACGTCATTTAACCTCATATCAATGACCTATCAAACAATTAAAATCCATTAACATCCAATAACATGTCTTACAGATATATCTTTCCTACAATGGACATCATCATTGAATATCACACTAAAACAACACCTTCAACAGGAGATGAAAACATTGACAATTTGACATTTTTATCTTTTCTTATGATCTATCTTATTGGCCTATTCCGATGATCTCTCAATGATGGCTACAAAATGATTTAGAGAGAAAGGAATGGGGCATGGGGCATTGATCATTGCTTTCATTTTTTGTGCTTGTTGGATGTTCTTGTAATATGACTTTGGTGAATACTTGCCTTGTGTGTGCCAAAATAGTCTCAAGTAAAATAATGGCTAAGATATATCATGTTATTCATACCTTTTGTGTATTATTCTCCTTACTTTAATGATTTTATTATTTTACATGATAAAACAAGGTTTCCGTATGTTAGGTATGAACAAGGATACTCCTATCTATAAATGCAAAGTCAAAGTCCACGCATTAGATACAGCAACACCCTAGTTCTTCATACCTTGGTGCATCATGTATATTCTTTATATAAAAAATAAGGATTTCCATGATGAAATTAAACCTAATACAAAAGCAAAAGCAATATCATCTATCCTATCTCATCACATATAAAATAAAATCTTGAATAATCATAGGTTTGTTGGTATCTTGAATCTCAATCTCAATAATAAAGTGCTAATAGATCCTATCAATTTCATTCTTCTACTTCTATCCATACTAACATTTCTATCTAGATATCATGACATACACCAGAAAATAATGATATATATATATATGCATCCATCCTACATCCAAAAATTGTCAATGCATACATCCCATAGCATACATCCTACATAATCATCTCATGTCATATGAAAAGATTAAAAAAAAAGAAATCATTCATATCATCCATATCATAAATAGACCCATCTTGCATCCATAAATCATATACACATGCATTCACATCATATCATAAGCATATAATAACATCTCATAATGCATTTTCATTATGTCATACATCCATAATGCATCCATAAGCATAACATACATCACATAAGATCATAAAGCATACAATAAGATAATGCCATATATATATGCCACATCATCGATCATCTCATATATATATCAAAAAATGAATGTCATGATACATATCAAAGTGTGTGATATGCATCAAAGATATACATAAGGTTATCTATAGCTAATGAAAAAATATACATCATAATCACATCTACATCAATGTATGGATATAAATTAATATTTATGTACATTAAAATCTATCACGAACTACCCTAGTCATCCCAACTAGGAGCAAGCTAACCTAGTGGTAGCCTATGATGTTGTGAGCCACTAGGTGATGGCCTACCAACTAATGGAGCACCCTCAGATTGGTTGGGCTCCATGGTACTCCTATGTGAAAAAAATGGATGCCATCTATGAGCTGGAAAATTCAGGTGATACAACTTCTGATAATAGGTCACCTCACTTTGAACTATCTAGATCTCTTGTGTGTACCTAGACAAGGGGATAACTTCCCTTTACCGATGGGTCACCTCTACATCTAGCTGCATGCGAAACTAGTCTCACTCTTATCTAAACTTGTATCTCTCCTGATGGGCTTGGTCCTACTCCTAGTTATAGGTATCTCTCTCATGTTTAATGGCCTCTACTCTCTGATTAGGAACCCCAACAACTACTACCACCTATTGTTCTTGCATGGTATATGGGATGGTGGCCCCAGAGGTGGACCTTGTGGTACATGTGGTGGGGGGTCCTTTACTAGAATATGACTGTGCCCTCTGTTGCCTCTTCATCTATGTTTCTACCCTCGACATCTCTACCCATTGGATTGGTCAATCTAACAGGTCTATGAACTGCAAACCATGCATTATAAGCTAGGATGGTTCATGGATCATCTAAACCCCCTACATAAATCCAAGGAAGTGGTACCAAGTGATCAAAATCATCTATAGCTATTTGAGGAACCATTTGTGGTCTCCACTCTATAATCTCTTAGAATGTGTTAGCATACATGACCATGTAGTTCTTGTCTGAATCATCCTATTGCTCCCCAAACTATCTAGTAACATAATTTGGTAAATACCTCTCAATGATGTGTGAAGTACGACCCATGAGCCATCGAGTCTATTTGTAGTAAGAAAGGTGTACATCATCATCCCAAGGCTAAACCTGCAACCATGGCCTCCAAGTGAACTTGGTCATATCATAAATGACCCTCTACCATTAAGCAATATCACCTATGTGGTGGAGAGTAGTCATGTCATCATATCAATACACTATAGGATCCTCATCATCCAAATCTCTAAATGCAATCATCGATCGTAGCACACTAATGTGCTCCCATACCCATACATGAAGAAGTGTAACTCATGTAGAGATGCTAGCTCCTCCTCGGTACACCACTTGATGCATGTTGTGGTACAAGTGGGCCAATATGCAAGGGCCTCAGGAATAAACACAAGCATTCTCCATGATCGGTCTAAATAGTTTGGATCATTTTTCAGGAACCAGGACTCCCATAATTAGTCTCATAATCACCAAGGTAATCTTGCGGGAAATACTTGGTGTTAATGCTTCAAGTCAAGTTGTCCACCCTCTAGCTCCATATCCTCTACTCCCAAAACTTGAAACAGCCTCTAGGCCAAGATCTGCATCATAAATAACTTACTCTCCATGGATGGGAACCCCTTAGGATCCTCTAAACGTCCTCAAGAGTAACAGTGGCCTCCCTTGTGGGTCGGTGGAATGAGGAGGTCTCCAAATTCCAACGCTCCACCAAAGCAGTCATCAGAGATAAGTGGGTTTGAATATTTGACCTAAAATAAATAGGATGCAAATTGGTCACTCCTAGAAAGTGAACGTCAAGCTCTCATAGGGTAGTAATCTACTCCAATATATGCAGTCTCTACTCTTTAGAATGAAGTGGATGAAAGGTAGCCTACACACATAACATGCACAAGGTCAATTTTTAAAAAAAATTGCAAAAGTCTAAGTCAAACTAGCTAGAAAAGAAAAAAATGAGCCTATTTTGCAAAGGTGGCTCACTATCAAAAGAAGAAGCATGGAAATCCTACAAAAGCATCACTATTGTGCAATAGAATTGTTGGTTTGCAAACCTATGTCACCATTATATAGCATCGCCTCATAACAAAAATGTTCCTCTAAAAAGCATCATTGTATCTTACAAAAGCGTCGTTATATCTTGCAAACGTGTCACCAAATTTTTAAAGGCGTCATTTAATTTCAAAACCCCTGTGCATATGCAGAGATGTGATGCCCCATTGCAAAGGTGTCACTATGTGTGGAAAAAGGTGTCACATAAGTTTGCAAAAGTGTCACACTAAAATGTGATTCCTTTGTTTTTCTCAAAAGCTCTTTGATCTCTCACAGTCAAGTGTGTGAATGAGCTTGAAATTCACCCAAATGAGAATATTTTCCTAGTATAACCTAGGGTTATAGCCCTACAACTCAATTTTCTCACTTAATTCGCATCCAACCATGGTTCCTTCACGAGTCTCCTAGGACTTGCTTATTTTTCATCCTCTATGCAATAGAACCACTCCCATGACTTTATCACAATCTCGATATGAAAATTAGTTTTCTCACTCGATCTCTCGAGGGGGCAGCACACCAACATTCCTTTGTCCACTGGGACACAATAGGGCATCAAGAAATTTTTTTTTAAAAATTGATCCGAGCAACATTAGGTCTTTGAAGCAACACAATAGGTACCTCGCTTCAAAGAGGGGAAAAATGTAGACACTTGAAAATGTCTTGAGTATATCACACACCTAGATTTCGATTAAAACATTGTTTCTCTCATTTTTCACCTAATTCTTCTATTTAATTAAATAATGTCCAATTATTTAGTTAATCACCTTTTTCTACAACTCCTATTAATTGAATAATTAATTTTATTTGATTAATTCATCACTATCATACTATTTTTCTTCCCTTTTGATTAAATAATTCTTAATTTTTTAATTAAAGTTCCCAATTCTTCCAACTTGCACAATTAAAAATTGTTTAATTAAACAATTATTCCTTCAATCCTCAAATCATTCAAAGAATATTCTCATGGAATATTCTCTTTTCAAATTCAAATTCTTCCCTCCCCATGAAATATCTCTAACATATTTTCTAAAATTTAGGGATGTTTTTGAAAACTCATGGATTATTGGCCCTTGATTAAATCTTTGATCCATGCCTTCATGGTTTGTTGACCCTTGATCCATCTCTTGATCCACACTCACATCTTTAATTCAATTTCATCAACTAATTAGCATTTTGAATTCTCACCATTGATTAATATTCCAAAAATCTATAAAATCCAAGCCTTTTCCCATGAAAAGGATTCACAACCTTTATTCAAACTTACTCTAGTGAATTTATCACTCACCATTTGAGATTTTTGAGAAATTTGTGAATCATCCTTCATCATCAATCAACCCAAGCTTTTGCATCAATGTGGATTAGGCAATTTGAGCAATCCACCTCAACACCACTCCAAATTGCACTCAATCCACAATGGGATTTTGCATGTTTTCTTTTTTAAGTGATTCAATTGTTTATAATTTAGGTTTCTTTCATGATATTTGAATCATTTTAGCAATGTTTACTAAGTTTCATTAGAGTATTTTCTTTAATTGATCAATTGCTTGTTTAATTTGCTTTATTTCATTATATGTTGATTAATTGAGCATTAATAACATTACAGGACCTATTCACACATGTTCACATGTTGAGTTTACTTAGGGAGCTAGGAATATTTCTAGAAGTCTCTAGTACCAATTTGATCTTATCCCATAGTTATAACATGACATAAGATTAAGACACATGTGATTATCCTAGTTAGTCCCATCTCTCAAGCTTTCCTATATAAGAAAGACATCACATGCACATTTGGTAATAATCATAATATATTTTGTACCATAATCTACCAATAATTTCTCTTTTTTCTCTCTTTTAAAATGCAATATTTGGCGTTGTAGGTGATCTTGGAAGCTTGCATCCATTTGTGACTCTAGCACTATGGTCTAAATGGGATGGTGCTAAGGCTATAAAGCCACTTTATGGAATCATTGTATTTAATAAAAGATAAAATTTATGTTAGGACTCATTAATCTCAAACTCAAGTAATTTCCTCTCTAAATGGATTGCTAAAGCTATTCAAGGGGATGAGGATGGATCACTAGAGCTATTCGAGGAGATGATGATGGATCACTAGAGCTATTCAAGGAGATGGGATTAGGAAAATGTTGATCAGTCACATAGTGGCTTTAGTTTCTACAAAGGGGAAGTGACACATGGTCAATTGGTAGGATAAGATTCTTCTTACACCCTTCTTTAGCATCAAGGATTCCACTCATTGTTTTAGTATATACAAGGGTTGGGAATCAATATCCAAGTTTCTAAATTTGAAAGACTTTTTCTTTTAGGCACAAGCTCAATTTTTTTACTTCCTCCATTTGGTTGAACAAATTGATTGAAACTGACAATCAATGTTTAGCTTTATCCCAATACTATGTGCAATGACAATTTCATAGAGGTGCCTACACTTTTAATAATCCATGTGACTACTTAACCCTTTCACGAAACTCATTCAAGGTCACCTTCATGCATAATTTGACCTCTCCCCTTGTGACAAATAGGTGATTGATTTCATCATGCCCATTGTCCCTCTAAGCTAAGTACCAAACTTTCTTCCCCAACCCCTTGCAACATCCTCAAATATTTAATGGTGTAAGGCCCCCTTACCAATACTTGAAAACAAATCAACTTCACAATTCACAAGTATTTTAGATTTTATATACAATTTTTAAATTTAAATTTAATGGTAGAATATTATTTTATGCTAATAGCTCAAATTCAAATTCAACATCTCTCATTTAATACATTTATTTATCAAAAAACATTGAATTGATAATAAGAAAATTCTCTACACATCCATTTCACAAGGTAGTCCATTGTCTTTTTACTCCTAATGCTCTAAAAAAATTTAAACTCATCATGTGCATCTCTTAGATAATAGGTTTTACAATTGACAAAATCCTTCAACTATTTTTGACATAGTTTTTATATTTTCCTATATTAATCTCTCATATGTTCCCAATTGTGAAGCCATCACTTGGTTCTACACCCTTTTGAATAAGAATGTCATCTAAATGCCAAATTTGTGTTCTCTATATAACTATACACACACACGTACAAATGTATAGTTCTACATATAGCTATGTATACCTACATATAACTTTGTTTATGTGTATATAAATTTCTATTTGAATAAATTTATATATGTAGTTGTCTACACAAATGTTGAGTTGTACATATACTATAGACCAGAAAATCAAGTTTGGAAGCATATATCACACATAGCAACCACAAGCTGTTAGAAATAAGCTTTAAAATATCAATCCAACAATAGAGCACAAATTGACATAAACCAAATTGAATGTAAACAAACAAAATAAATTATACCTTTTATTCCATCATTGCCTGACCTCTATTGCCCTTATCCTTTTTGCTTTGTAAGATTTGAAGTGTTTCTCTCATTTTTTTGTGTGCATCAATCAATAGACTCATGATGTTAGTTTTGGTGAAAGTTTAAAGACTGTGGTTAAAGAATAAAGAGATTGAAGATCAAATTTATAGAAGTTGATATAATGAAAAGACAAGATCAAATAAAAATTGAATGATTAATATCAAATGAGACAACCTTCATGAGAAAGTTGCTCATTTTCCAAGTAGAAATTAGTGGAAATTGATTGGAGAAAATTATGGAGATAGAATAAATAAATTGAGAATATCATAGTGGAAGAAGATTGGAGAAAATTATGGAGATGTAAGAGTTAGTGAGAGAAATTCTCAAAAACAAAATAAATAAAATATATTTATTTTCGAATACACATGGATAATCAATTAAATTGAACAATTTGATTAATTATAGAGGAACTTTAAGGTTAAAATGATTAAACAAATAAAAATATTTATTTAATCATAGATGAAATTAGGTGAAGGGTTAAATAATTAAAAATAATTATATAATTGATAAAATGATGAGAGGAAAATTAATCATAATTAAATTTAATTATTATGATGTGAAGAAGAATAGGATTAGATTTAGAAGAAAGTTAGGTTTATGCGGAATCAAGGTTAGATGAAATTAAAGCTAGATAAAAAAATTAGTCAAAAAATAGCACTGCAAGCTTGGGACAATTTTGAGTGTCTACATTTTTCCCATTTTTGAGATAATGTTCAAAGTAACATTGTATCAAAGAAAAATCAAAACAAAATTTAATCTAGTTCTACCCCAACATGTCATGGTGGAAGCGAGATTATGATGTTGTTGCAAGTATGAGAAATCAGTGTTGTCATTGATGTCAACAAGCCTGTTTTGTCATTGATTTTTATTGTTGGGTGAGAGTGTGAGAAATTACTATTATCCATGCTTTGATTAGTTGCATTATGTTGTCATTACTAAAGTTCCTGGTGTCAACCTCCGGTGTTGCTTTGATAAGCTTTTATCTATGGATATATGGTTGAGTTTCTATGTCATAGTTGATTTAGTTGTGCTGAGAAATTGTTGAAGATGATGAGGATGTGTCTCACGTGCTTGGTTTCCAAGTTCTTTTGAGAAATTTTGATAAAAAGAGGAAACAATGTGTTGCAATGGTCTTTTGTGTTGCAGGGATGTGTTCTTGTGTTGCTCCACATTTCTTCTAGGTTGAAGATTTGCCTGTATGTTTTAGATATGTTGGTGAGATATTCTTAGAGGTGTTATATATCTAAGTTTTGGTGTGTTGGGTTGTTGTACATAAGAAATTGTGTTCACCAATGTGTGAACTATGGGTTGCAAGGGTGTCTAGGAGAAATTTTTTTGCTCCACATTTCTTTGCAATTATGTTTCAAGTCTTGTAGAATAAAGGAGTGGTGATAGTGTTGGTATCTTTCTTCAATTGAGATGGTTTGAGGTTTTGTGCTTCAACAGTCTATTTCTCAAGTAACATTGTATGAAAGAATTGTCTAAGTGTATTGGGTGTGCATATTCTTTAGGTGGAAGTTTTTGTGAAGGATTTTATTGGATTTTAGAGTATTTGAGGTATATTCTCAATCATGTTTAAGAATGGTGTGTGGTTTGCAATTCATCCTTAGATTTAAGGAAGCGTGTACTTAAAAGCTTAATGGTGTAAATACATAGGTAACGACTGACTTGGTGTTTACACTAATTGTGGTGGATAACTATTATATATTGAAGTGTATGGTTGAGTGGCATTATATATCTGGGTCCCAAATAAGGTGTGATGTGGTTTTCTTTCACTTCTATCCTTCACAAAAGTGTTTTGGCATGAACCTAATTTGTATTTGCATGTTTGATATGAATATTCAACCTTAGAGAAGGGTTTCAAGGTTGAGGATGGTATAAATAAGAGTTGATTTATTGAGGGATGATGAGATAGACAAGAGAGATGTGAATGGTGCAAATTGTAGAGTTATAGAGTGCAAAATTAAGAAGTGTAGTGCAAGCTTGCATTTAGATTACTAGATGCAGTGAGAAAAAGGTGTATACAATTCTTCAATCAAGCTACAAAGGTGTTGGTGATGTTGTAGTGGATATCCTTGTTGTAGTGAGACCTTTGGTAGTGAGCCCTATTGTATTTAGTGTTGACATTTCTTATATTGTGAGCTAATGCTCACTGTGGTTTTTCCCTTCTTGGGTTTTCTACATAAATTGGGTATTATCTTGTGTATGGTGTTAAGTTGTTTTAGTTTTTATTATTTGCATAGTTCGTTCCATCACACATTGGTATTAGAGCAAGGTTTCTTGGAGAAAATCTTAAGTTATTAAGGTAGATCTAGGATGGCACACAAGAAGGAGATCCCTATGTTTGATGGAATGAACTATGCATTCTGGAAAACAAGGATGAAAGGATTTTTAAGTTATCTAGGATATGATGTTTTAACATTAGTTCATAATGGATATACTATACCTACAAATAGTCTGAGCACTAAAGTTGAAATCAAGGCCTATGAAAGAAATAGTAAAGAAAGGTATGCTCTCTTAAGTAGTCTCACAAATTCTAAATTAGTGAAAGTTATGAATTTGAAAACTGCTGAAGAAATCTAGACAAAGTTGGAAAGCATTTATGAAGGATACGATAAGGTTAAATAAGCCAAGATGAAGAATCTAAAGACCACATTTGAGAACTTGCAAATGTCTAAGGATGAAAACATTACAAGCTACATGCAAAGGGTAGATGAATTGGTTAGCTCCATCAGAGATCTTGGTGGAAAAGTAAAAGAATCAAAAGTGGCAAAGAAAATCCTTAGAACCCATCTTAAAGCTTATATAGTCATAAAGTTTAAATAATATTGAGGAATCTACAAATCTAGAGCAGTATACTAGAGATCAATTGTATGGTTCTCTAGCTACATTTGAAATGAGGGAATTTGGTACAAATAATGGTGCAAAAGTTGAGATTTCTTTTAAAGTTGGAAAATTGGAGAAGATTGAAGAATAAAATTAGGAAGATCTTGATGAGATGGAAGATAATTTTGTGAG
>VDFB02033977.1:0-55658 GCA_007258455.2 Sequoia sempervirens | reverse complement strand
GGACCATAAAACCTTGGCTTGAGTTTTTCTGCACCAATTCTCTTCAATGTACTCTGTCTATATGGCTGAAGGCGCAAGAAAACCAAGTCATTTACCTCAAAAGTCCTCTCCACACGGTGTCTATCAGCATATATCTTCTGCTGATTTTGTGCAATAACTCCTTGGCCCAAGGAGCTTGACTGTCACCAAAAGCTAAGTCTATGAAGGATAACGCATCATACCCATACAATGCCCTGAATGGAGACATGCCAATCAACATATGATAGGTGGTATTATAGCAATACTCCCCTAAGTACAACCACCTAATCCAAGCATGTTGATGCCCCGCAACATAATTGCAAAGATAACCCTCAACCCACTTATTGACAATCTTTGTCTATCCATTTGTTTGAGGGTGATAATTGATGCTTGGTGTCAACTTTGTACCGGCCAATCGGAAAAGCTCTTGCCAAAAAGCACTGAGAAATCTGCTATCTTGGTCATTGACTATGGTCTTAGGAAGGCCATGCAAACAGAACACCTCTCAAAAGAACAACTTTGCCACCTGTAGAGCTGAATAATCTGATGGTATAGCATAGAAGTGTGCATATTTGGTCAGCCTGTCAACAACCACAAATATGCAATCTCGTTCCTGAACCTTCGAAAGACCGTAATGAAATCCATAGATATATTTTCCCACTTCTTCTCTGGAATAGGCAATGACTGTAGAAGTCCTGTTCGGAAAGTATGCTCAGACTTGTTTTGCTGACAAGTCAAACACTCTCTAACATGTTGTATCACATCATCCTTGAGACCCTTCCATGAGTCTCTCTTTAACCTGTCTATAGGTTTTGAAGAAACCTGGGTGCCTTGTTGGGGGTGTGTCATGAATGGCTCGTAATATCTATTGCTTAAGCTTGGACTTGGGTACTAGAAATATCCTGTCCTTATAATAACTCACATCATCAACAACCCTGTACCTATCATCTTGAATCCGTCCATCCATGATCTCGCATGCAAATGTAAACTTGGAAAACTCAACTAAAACTTGAGACTTCCAATCTGCTAATACCTCACTCAAAGAGTGAAGGGTAGGTCTCCTGGAAAGTGCATCGGAAACATTCTTCTTGCCCTTAACATACTCAATATCAAAATCATAGGCCTATATCTTACTAATCCATTTTTGTTGCTGCTCATTAAGGTCCTGTTCTAAGAAGTATCTCAAGCTGTTGTGGTCTGTCCTAACCACAAATTTTCCACCCACTAAGTACTGTTTGAACTTGGCCAACGCATGCATGATGGCCAACATCTCCTCATCGCAGGTGGAATATAATTTCTCTGCATCCTGTGGTTTCTTGCTCTCATATGCAATGGGATGATGATTCTACATCAATACGACTCCTATGCCCTCTCCTGAAGCATCACACTCAAGAAAAAAAGGTTGTGTAAAATCAGGTAATGCCAATACAGGACAAGAACTCATAACATCCTTGAGCCGATCAAATATTGCCTCTGCCTCATCTGTCCAGCTGAATGCCCCTTCTTGGTAAGATCTGTAAAAGGTGTTGCCAACTGTGAAAACCCCTTTACAAATCTCCTATAGTAACTGCACAGTCCCAAGAAACCTCTCAAGTCTGAAACGTTCCTTGGAGGTGGCCAATCTAGTATAGCACAGATCTTCTCCTGATGAATGTATACATCATTAGCCCCAATCACATGGCTCTAATAAAGAATCTCTTAAAGTCCAAACTCACATTTGGATGCTTTAGCAAACAATGATCAAGCCTCCATGATACCAAGCAACTCATCCAAATGTCTAAGATGCTCCTCCCAAGATTTACTATATATCAAGATGTCATCAAAGAATACCAAGACAAACTTACGCAACTACCTATTAAATATATGATTCATGCAAGACTGGAATGTAGCAGGCGCATTAGTCAGTCTAAAGGGCATAACAAGAAACTAATAGTGTCCAAAGTGGCATCTAAATGTTGTCTTGTGAACATCCTGTTGGCGTAACAACTAGCACCTCTGGAGTAAGAGTTGGTACGAACAACTATGCACACTACGCAATGAGTGCTCTTCAAATTAGGAGGGGAAGCTCCCTCGTTGTGCTTGACAAAAATGCTTTGAAAAGGAAAGTAAACTAAACTATATCTTGTCTTTTTGTTTCAGCTGTAGAGGTACAAGGCTTTCTCGAAAACTGTATATGTTGCAGCTAAGTATTTTCTGGTTTCGCAGACTACTAACTACAACTAGGCTTAATTATTTAAAATCTATCTAGTTTCCTCAAGAAAACAAAGCATGAGGAAATGGAGCAAGGATGACTATCTGACGATAAACAAGTATAGATTCTCAACTTGAAGGCAAGGTGGCACATCTATCAGCTCAATCTAAACAAGTTTATTGGACACAACAATATACGATAAACTGAATACAAATTCTCAACTTGAAGGCAAGGTGGCACATCTATCAGCTCAATCTAAATAAGTTTATTATTCACACACATCACACGATAACCAAGTACAGATTCTCAACTTGAAGGCAAGGTGGTACAACTATCAACTCAATCTGGACGAGTTTATTGAATACAAAACAGATTTTATCTAAGGAAAGAATTCTCCATTATAATTCCATGAAACCCTATGTGGCATAACAATTCATCATAATAGCAAAAACGCATGAACAGATACAGAATGAGCAATATTGAGGGCAAGGTAGGCATAGCATATATTTCTCTCTCGTGCAAAAGTTATGTACAAATGAGCAAAAACTCTTATTTATAGACATCGAAAGGTGTAGAGAACCCTAAAATCGCCTTGAGTCAACTACAGTCTTGCAATGCATGCAAGATTTATTGCTAAGCCCTAATAAAGCAAACTATACAGTTAACTAGAAAACTACCATCAGTTAACCGAAAACATCTAATCTAAAAATGGACAATTGTGCAAACATGCACGTCCTTATTGAAAGCATGTTAACTGGAAGACTGCCATCAGTTAACGTAAACCCTAAATAAAACTCCAAGTGAATAAAGCTGATCTTAGAATAGATATGCATGAGATGAGACAGCAAGTTAACTCCTGTGTGTAATGTCTATTCTGAGAAGTGGGAACTAAAGTCTACTGGCCGAGATCTCGAGCAAACAAACAATCTTGGAAATCTCCACACACTTAAACTGGCATTCCACTGACTAGTAACTCTGGCGGCTCTATAACTGAAGTGATGGCCACTATCTCTTCTACAGCTTGATGCTTTTGACGCTTTTGCATGACGAAACTACGAGATTTGACTGCGCACACTCTGGTTGTGAGAAATGCAAACGAACTTGTTGCACATGCAAAATTCCAACGATATCAGCCCTCTAAACCGGATTTGGAAGAAAATCGGTCATACGAGGCATGCAACCATGTGGACTTGAGTGACTACGCCTGTCAACACTTCGAATGCGCTTGATACAAATTGGTGTTAGCTTTTCTGACGAAATCATGAATTAAGACTGATTTGGTCTTGAATTCAGTTTGCGTGTACTGTACTTTGAAAAACTCGCCTGTTGACTATGAAAATGGCTATATTCTAACAACTTTTCTGGAAAACTAAAAATAGCCTGCTGAGGCTAAAAATAGCCTGCTGAGGCTAAAAATAGCCTATCGAAGGGCAATTTTCAGCGAAAAATCTGAGATATGCGTTTTGTTCATAAAAAGATTCTAAGACAACCCAAAACGTCAGTTCGCGAAAATTTGACTACTCGACCATGCAAGGAATTTTCAGTTGAGAAAATTAGAGCCTCTAGAACTGATGCTCTAGAGTAAATTTTCCTGAAAAATTCTAGCACATGGGTTTTCTTGAGGAAGCTATTCTAAATCAACCCAGATGATTTGTTTTGTCAAAAGTCGCCAATTCTTCAAACATGCGAAAGAATTTAAGACAAGAAATAGAAGAATTTAAGATAGAAGAATGAGGTTTTGATGCTTTTCTTCTGTTAAAATCGCCACTCTGCCTTGAATTCTGCTGATGAATGTGAACTAAATCCTGCAAAAAGAATGATTTGATGAAATCGCCTTTGAAGATTGATGATGAATTCGCCTTTGCCTTGAAAATTCACCTCTGTTGGTAAAATCACCTTTGCTCTTGAAGAAATACGAATTTTCTTGAAGCTGTGTGAATGAATAATGATGGCGCCATGTTTAAATAAAGAAAATTCGCACCATCTTGTTCACTGCAAGATTTAAAACCTTAACCAAAATAGAAGTCTTCTGATTGGACCCCTTTCTGTTACACTGATACTGACACCGAGTCTGGAAATAAATAATAATAAAATAATATTTATCATGCAATTTGCAAAGGCCATCTTTAGAAAATCGCCATTAATGCTTTAAATATGCAAGAATAAATATTAAAGATTATTTAAAATCAGTTGACAAACCAAGTAAAGCACTTGGATTCACCGGCGAACTTCACTGATTTCAAAAAGTCCTCATTTGACCTCATAGGCGTCCATTTGCTCAAGATATCACGTTTTTTATTAACTTCCTACTTTGTAGCTGCGTACAAAGTCATAACTGACCATCTTCGACACTAATTTCTGCATGACCGGCTGATGCTGAGACAGAACAGGTGTATTCATTGCGAAGCCTGCGAAGCAAGGAAGGAATGTCTGTTGGGAGTCATCAATGCAAAATCTATCATTTAACACCTCAAAGAATTAGGTACTCTTGATTAAATTGATTTTCAGGAACCAAACTTAAACCATTTCTCCAAACTGTCATCTGATGCTTCAAACGGCTGTCGACGACGAACGGTGAACCCTGCTAACAGGCAACCACACACACTGCATGACTAGAGGCATTCCGCATCCAACGAATGTACACAAGGCATCTGAAAAGTGCACTAAGGGCCTCAAAAGTAAAAGCGCCCCTGACTTAAGAAGGCACGAACACCATCTTGACAAAACAACTCTCAACCAGATGCCCTACTTTGACCTCTGATATCTAGAGCTGGGATGACCCGATTCGAGCATCGTCTGTCTCATTGCGTAGCCAGAAGGACATACGAGAGACGTCTCTAGAGGCGACGAAGCAAGAAAATTGCTTCTAAGACCTCAAATAGAAGGGCGCCTTTCCCAAGATGGAATAGACGACCAAACTTGGCCATTTTTTGAGTTGTCTTCATTTTATATTATTTCCTCAAAGACCTCGCACGTATGAGTGTTTGCCAAATCCCGAAGGCTGATGGCTGGGCTCGTTGGATAGCTGGAGAAATTACGCTCAAGTCCCGTGAAGACTTCGAACGTCAGTAACCTCATCTGACAGGCCTAAAGGCTAGGCGCCTTTGGCCTATAGAAATACAATGAAATTTATATGCCAGTCCGCTCGTGAAACTACGTGCCTGGTAGAATGTCTGTCACAATCTCTCAGAATGTCGGATTAACAGGCAACTTGGTGCATCGCAAAGGTGAACTAGAGTAGCACAGATGATAGGAAGACCTCGTTTGCAAATTTTGCCATCTTAAGGGTCATCTTGAAGAGCGCCCCTGAGCCACAGGCACACATTTCACCATTTGAAGAAGTTCTGTGATGTAAACTCTCCTGATAAGCTCATCTTCTGACGCTGATTGTCGGAGCTTCGGACCTCGGATCACTGCATTTGATAGCTCGTCGGACAGGCAAACTAGTCGTGAAGAGATTGACTGCATCAACCATCAAGAATAACAAGATCTAAACCTCCTTTAAAGAATGCGCCCTTGAGCTACAGGGGTGCAAAAGCTGGAAAAAGACAAGCTTCTGCAAACTGCAACTTTGGAATCTTCAACTTCTGTCGCCAGTTACCGGAGTTACGAGTCTCGGAAAGCCTTGCTGGATAGCTCATCGGATAGGCAAACAAATTCTGAAGAGATTGACTGTATGCTTGAGCATTTATCACAAAATTTAGGCCTTCAAAAACAAGGGCGCCCTTGGGCTACAGGGGCACAATTTTGCTTTTCCTTGAGAAATCTTCAAGAATTAACCACTGAAATCATCATTTTAGCCATTGAAATGACTATTAAAAGCATAGTATCGTTGTGAAACGCTCCTCCACCATGAAATGCTTTGCTCTTGAGTCTCTAACTCAGGTTCTGATCAATGGATACTACCTTTGACTGACAAAACATTAACAAAACTCCATGCTTGATATTGCGCAAAAACTGTATTTTACATCATTTTAGCAAGGTTAAGACTAATTTATGCAAAATGCCTTGATGAAGCAAAAAATTTTGTTTGGGTACAACATTAGGCTCTGTCTGGTGACCCTGTCGGATACCTACGGCATAGGAGAACCTAAGAATCTCAGTGTTACGTAGACCAGTGACTTATAATTGGGCATTGGAGTTAGGACTTTTCCCTAATCACCTAAAACATATTGGAGTTTCCTAAAAACCTAACCTAAAAATCACCTAAAACACGACAAAACATCACGGAACGGGAAACACAAAACAACATAATGATAAAGCATAAATAAAAATTACTTAAAGAAAACCAACTCCACCCCGGAAGAGATGAAGTGCTTTGGATATTGTCCGCTGCATGGCAACGGGAAGAGCCTCCCATCGACGTAATTTCTGCTTGAAAGGCTTAACTTCTCTTCTCCTAGGAATTGCAGGAGGCAATCCTTCTGGAATGAAGATTCTGAGGTATTCATATATCCATGCAAAGGCACTCTGACAAAAGTCAGAATATGATGCAAATGGGAAATTTAATGCCCCAAAGGTATTAGTTCTATTGTCGTCCATCCTTGGGATGTTGAATTCTTCAAACTAGTCAATCGAGTTCCAAACTCGATTTTTGTAATGCCGTAGGTGATCTTTTCTGACCTGATAATATCCTTTGACCGGCTCATTGATCAGCTCTACATCACCTTTAACACATAGGAATTTGATTCCCATGTCTTCGACATCTTTGAGGCCTTGCAAAAGCACCTCTTTCTCAGCTTTAGTAAATCTCAATTGCAGGCAATTTGCAATTGGGTTCAACTGTCCTTTAGGGGAGATGATCAATTCCCCTGTTTCTAAAATTTTTGTTGAACAATCTCCATCAAACTGTATTGTCCATGACTTTGTCTTCTTTGTCGGTCTCTTTTCAGAACAAACAATGTTCTGGTCTTCAACTTTTATTTCTGATAGAGTTACACAATTACCAGGACCCGCTTCAGACTTTGCTCTTGCTGGAACAGATGACTTGAGCACAGCGTGCTCCTTTACGACCTTAAGAATCTGATCTACTTCTTCAAGATGATTTTGAAGATATTCCAGTTGGGAGATTTGTACCTTGGTCTTCATCATGGAAGCGACAATGTCAAAATTTGCTGAAGACGTCTCTTGAGCAACTGGCATAGTAATCACATGTGAAGGTTTGGGTTTTAAAGTGAAAGGCACTTCTTCACCCTCTTCGTTTGATTTCCGCCTTTCTTGTTCTTCTTTTACGTACTTTGAAGTGTTGGCGAATGCGTGTAACAGGAGGAATTATCTTGACGATAATATTCTTCTTTACTTGCTTCTTGATTCTGGGTTCTTCATCCAAAATTATCCCATTGCTTGATCGCCATCGAAGTTGTCCGATGCGTGGTGTTGAACAACATTGAACTTGGTGTTGGTACAAAACTAGAACTGGGAGCAGCTTCAGTGTATCCCATGATTTGGATCATTCTCAGGTTCTCTGGACATGTGGATCCGGTATGTTCATTAGTGTCATGAAAAGGACAAAATACTGCACTGTGTGCAGCCTCAATCATTGATCTTGGTGGAGATGTTGACAACCGTGGCTGAAGATTGTCTCTCTTTGGCTGGAACGGTTGCTGAACTGGAGATCTGATAGAATCTATTTTCATCAAGCCGGAAGTGATCATATTATCCTCCAACTCAATGGCGTGTTCTTGTGCACTCTTCAACTCTGTTGCTTTGGCCGTCTTCAGAAAGAAGGCTATCTCTAATGGAAGAGCATTTATGAAACAGCTTATCAGAATCTCCGGTGATGGATCGAATGTAGAAGAAATTCTTGTAACAAGACGATTAAATCTTGCCACAAAATCCCTCATGTGTTCTTTGTGCTCCATCTTTGAATTTGTGAGCTGGGCAAACAACATATGATTGGCCTGGCGAGGCGAATCTGCGCCAAAACTTCTGGCTCAAGGGGTGCCCAGCGTGATACTGATGATGTGTTTTAAGTGACCGCACCAGCGCCAGAATAAAGTTGCCAAGCAGCTTCCTATTCTCTCTTGATCAAAGTATTCCATGCTAAGATTGCAAAGTTCATCGTTCAACTCCAAAGGTTCCTTTTAATCAGAATAGGCTCGGTTTGGCTTTCGATGGTTCGGTATTTCCGGGGACTTACGAGAATTGTTGGCTGATGGAAGAAAGGGATTCGAAATGCTCGAAGATTTATCTATGAAGTCGCGGGTTTCCTATTCCTTGAAGATCTTGGCGAATTGAAAAGGGTGTAGAGGGCCTAAGAAGTTTATGTTCTATTCTAAATCACGGGGATATGTGGAGCTGCTTCAATAGACTTCAGCAGTTCCACCTAGCCTCCGTCCGGACAGCCTCAATAAAATCGGTGCAATCTTCAAGGGAAATAGCAAAAGATGTTCAAATTATGACTCAACATGCATACACCATCACAACGACGCATATAAGCATATAAATCACAACTGAAGTTAAACTCAAGGTAATGTCCAGTTGACCACACAAGGCGAACTTATCATCAACAAGCCGCTAGTGGTATGGAATAAAGCGAAGCTATCTTAGTAAAACACCACACACCAAAGTAAGCTACTTGCATGAACTAAGCTACTTGGATACGAAAGGAAGAAGAAACCTTGCTAGCATTTCATGACAAGACAAATTCCATCATCAATGAAAAGATCTATTATCATAAAATGTGTTACACAACAATTTCCTCAAAAGTTTTCAAAGGGAAAACTTTCTTTCTTCTCCAAACTACACTATCAATCTACTTCTAAGCTACTCTAAGCTGTCCCTCTACTCTAATTCTACCCTGATCCTCTCTACTGTCTACTTTCTAATGAATTACAAATGAGGGGGACTCCCCCTTTTATAGCTAGCCCAGTCCCAAAGGACGGCTAGGGTTACAATCAATAGAGTGCCCAGAATCGTGCCACCTCAGCCCTAAATAATATTGCCCTAAAAACCGCCACAGAGGAGAGTGGGGTAATAAATGCGCCATAATGTCCACCATCATCCTTCTAGAAGATTCCATTTGTAGACGCGTTCACACTGTTCTCGATCTTCTTTCTTGGCGTTGTTCTTTGATTTCTTCCACTTGAGGGTCTTCATCTTCGTCACTTTGAGCCTTGAAAATGTTTCTTCAACACTTAGCCATTTTCTTGCAAACTTTCCTCCTTCGAGATTGAAACTTGTAACTTTATCTTCCTTCGAAGGTTGTGATATCATCGTGGATCACTTAAATCATCAACGCTTGGCCTCGACGTCCCTCCTGCAAAACAAGCAAGGAGAAAAGCATTAGAACACTTCATAATATAAAGTCACCTTACTTACCTTATCTTCACGCTCCAACTTTCAAGCGTTCATTGCCAACTTTGTGTTCAAGTTCATGCCTTAGATAAACTTCATCTTTGGGAAATTCATTTCACCTGCTGGAGCTCTGGTGACGTCGATTTTATTCATTTCTGGCTCAAGAAAACTATCTTCACGAAGGATTGAAGCAAATTCACCTAGGCAGTTTCTTTCAAATTCATCGTCTGGAGGATCTTACCTTGAAAACACATTTTCTTCATTTTTGCCTTAGAAAATTTTCAAATTTCCCTTAGGAAATTCATCAACCTGGTGCCCATTTAAAATCTTCATTCCAAAATTCTCGACAAGCTGTGGAAGACCTTAAAATCAACTCCTTATCGATAATCTTCGATACCCAGAAGAAAATTTTCTCCAGAACGCGTCGAACTCATGGGTGCACAACGAACGGGTTCATTTTATTTCTCTGAATTTTGAACCTTAGAAAATTATTCTTTCAACAATTTTGTCCTCGTTCTTCGATCCCCTCTGAGAATTTTGCTCTGACTTGGAAAATTTTTATTAATCCTGTGGAGCTGGCATTCACTGACTTCACCACCGGCAACTCTGTTCACGCTTCAGGAAAATTCTATTACTTCCCCAGACTTAGGCATTTTTCTAAGGGAGAAAATATTTGTGCCTTAGAAATTTTGAATCACTTCAAAAATTTTGCCTTAAGAAATTTTATATCCAACTCAACCACCTTGCCTGTGAAAATACCAACTTCACTTAGAAAATTTTATGAAGGCGCTTAGCATATTTTATTTTTTATAACCACCACTTCACATTTAACTTCACACTTGAAAAATATTTTTGGAGCTCCAATGCCTTAGAGGTATTTACCAACAACTTGTATTTCACCATGCCTAGCATATTAAACCTCTCCTCTTTTACACTTGCCAGAAGACTCCACTTCCAACGCTTTAGAGAAATATTTCATCACCCTACCCTTGGCGCATAGCACACTGAGGAAAGAAAATCACGCCTTAGAATTTATTTCCACCCTTTTGCAATATTTTCTAACACCTATATCACTCATCACCCTCAACGCCTTTGAAAAATTCTCTAACACCTTGTAACTTTTAGGCGCCTAGCACACACATGAGGGAAAATCACGCCTTAGACACCTTCACCACCTCACACGCCCTTTAAAAAAAAAATCTCTAATACCTTGAGCGCCTAACACTTGAGGAGGGATAACCACGCCTTTGAAGTATTCACTCACTTTTTACTTCATTTACCACCTCCATTTACTTATTACACCTCAAACTAGGCGCATTTCCATGTAAGCAAAGGATGACCTTTCAACTCCACCCTTTTTGTCTTCACTTGAATGCATTTGGGCGCATTTTGGCCCTTGAGGAGGATAAGAGTCGTTGACTTCCTTGACCAGCTTCTAACTTAGGCGCATTTCAGCCTTGATGGAGAAAAAACGCATTTATGTGACTCTTGAACTTCTAGTTTTTGTCTTTACATGGCCCATTTTGGGCGCATTTTACCCATGCAAGAGGATGGAACTTACACTTAAAATATTTTCCATGCTTGAACATCTTGAGTTGGGCGCATTTGCTACTTGATGAAGGATAAAAACGCCTTTGACTCCTCATGTGAATCTTTGACCTCCCTCTTGAGATGGGCACATTTAGCCATATGTGAAGGACGAGACATGTTGACTTTCCTTTGAATTTTTTTTTTCTTGGGCGCATTTAGGCCATGGTGGAGGATATTCATTTGCCTTAGAAACTTTTTTTTTTTTTTAACAACTCTTGAAGTGGGCGCATTTTGCCTTGTGTGGGGGATGAGAGTCATACTTAGAAAATTTTAAAACTTTCTCCTGAGTTCCCTTGGGCGCATTTTGCTATGCCTGCTGGACGAGTTTTGTTGACTTTCTTTGACCACTTCAATTTTGGGCGCATTTTACATAGGCTGCAAGACGAGATTTGGTACTTAGAAAATTTTCATGCTTGGCTTGAGGGGTGGGCGCATTTCCTTATGTCTTCTGGATGAAGTTCCAGACTTAGCCATTTTTCTCGACCTCTTCCAACCTGCCTCATGTCCAGCTATTTATAGTAAGCCTCTTGATTTTCTTACTTCAGAAGCTCAAATTGCCATGAAATTTTAAACACCGGATCCTCGCGACTTTGATATCCCGTCAACACTGCCATTCTGAGCTGACTTACTAAAAATAGCACATTTTGGGAAGTGTTTTGCTATTTATAGTAACCTCTCGTTTCTGGTACTTCCACAGCTCCGATTAGCTTGAAATTTTAATGAGGCGCTCCTCACCACGTGACCTGTTGGCTGACACTGACGCATGCGCTCAATTTACTATTTTTAGCCAGTTTCCAAATTGACTTACTATAAATAGTAAGTGCTCCAATCGACTTGAAATTTCACCAGCAGATAGCCTGAAGAACGCTGATCACGGTGGCTTACACCGGATTTTGAAGATTTTGACTTTTGATGCCTATTTTTAGGCTCCGAAGCTGGAAACCCTAATTTGCATTGCATGCGTATCAAAAAGATCTCCGTTTGCCTTCGTTTCTGCGTCACTGCGATCAGCTTGTGAATCTGAACTGCTGGGAGGCGGCTGCCGGGACACACCTGCTAAAAATAGCAAGTTCCTTACTGAGTGAGAATCCTCGTTTGCATGTCACACCATCGTGAAGCTCTCGAAAAACCCACCAGGAATCATCTAACATGCAAAAGAAACCTTGACATGCAAACCCTAAAAATAGCCTCGGAAGGCTGAATTCTGAAAGTGGTCATCTCCGACTTGCATGTTCACGATCATCAGCGAAGGTCTCGAAAAACCCGGAAAGGAATATCTGGGGACATGCAAAAGAAAAACTCTGCATCACTACGATATTATTCATGCGGAAACCCGGACTACTAAAAATAGTAAGTTGTGGTTTTGGCTCAAGACACTCGCGACTGCACGATCGCTCACGAATCTTTGTGTGGTATCGAATTTCCGGAAATAAATTTAATGATTATGCGGGAATTTCACTACTAAAATAGTCGATTACCTCGATTTGATGATTTGGTAGAAAGCCTGGCGGATGCACGACAACAACATTAAGTTCAATTTTCAATTTTCTCACTTTACTCAACCCTGAACTGACCAAAAGACCAAAACCCTAATTCCAGACCTGGCCAAATTTCATGTTAAAGCTCACAGATGAGAACGTCCCCGAAAAGACAGACAGAACGAGAGAGAGACAACAGCAAAAACAAACCAACACCAAACCAAAAGCAAAGCCAAAATTAGGGGGTCCCCATTTGCAATGGGGCGATGTGTGAAAAACATCACAACATTAGCCCCAACCCGAATAAATGTTCCTGAACATTTCAAAGACAAAGTCCATTCCATACTCAGAACCTTTGGACAATTCTTTCAAGACCTATCAACTGACTAGGGGATATACTTAAAAGGGAAGAGGAATCCTAAATTGGATCAAGGCACCTCATCTTTTGATTACAAGTGTGTGCATATGCGTTCATTCCGGCTCAAAAGACCGTTGAAGCTCCTAGAATCTATCGTGGCAAGTTATATAAGTATCTTACTTCAAAAGCATCCTGGACATTGTCTCGCTGCCAGTCAGGCGTCCATAGCCCCGACGAGGTTGTCGCTACAATTCTCACGAATATTGCTCCACTGCCGGCCGGGCGTCCATAGCCCCGGTGGAGTTACTCGCACATTCCCAAAACCAATATTTCATAATATTTTCTTTTCTTCTCTCAGATATTTTCTTTTAGCATATTTTTCTTTTCTTTTTTTTTCTTTTTTTTTTTGATTCTCTGTCAATTCCTTGATTGGCTGGCAGGCAATGAAGCCTCCAATGGGTTTGAGAATTGCAGTGGCGCTGAAGCAAGATGTAAGATTTTCACCCGCTAAGACTTTTCCCAAGAAACCTCAATGACTTAGAGCAATTAACCATGTGTGTAAAATATAGCAATCATGAGACTTGGTGTCAAGACACAATGGATGATTCCCTTCCGAGTCAAGTACAGAACCTAACCAAATGATAAGACTTGAAAGAACAACCTCGGATTCTAAAGCACTTCCTGAATAATTATCTAAGAAATGGACCAATATTGTTTTGAACACAACACCCCCTTCACAAATGGGATCCCCTTTTATTGAAAGCAACAACTAAACTATGAAAGCAAGACAACTAATCTAAACAAAAACAAAAACTTTAAGCGAACAACAATCAAAAGACCTAAGTACATACAACTCCTAGCATGATTTCTTAGGATGTTCAGCAGTGACAGAACAACGGTGATAGTGCGGAGCCTAGCAAATTTGTCCTTAAACTCAGAAAAGTAATCTTTCACAATACGAATCTCAAACTCAAGCAAAACTTCAGGAAAGATTAGCAGTTGAGGCAACTCATCCGGACCATGATCAATCCATAAACAAGTTTTCTTTCCAAAATCTCCATAATCAAAATGATATTCTTTGTAATCAACAGTGGGGAAAGATACAACCTGGTGGTCTTCATTTGATGGCATGAATTCTTGCCTGTCATCCATTGCTTTATCAGGAGGCCGAAGTTGATGGTTAACCATACCTCTCGCATCTAAAAGGTGGAGATGATCCAGACTGGGAGGAATGGGGCGGGAAATCAATTCAAAAGAGCATTTGGAAACTTGGATTACTTCTTGTGCTGGCTCCTTTTGTGTCTCTAACAACGGCTCAAGCCCCAACCCGAATTGCTCTTCATTTTCTATCTCATCTGCTTCAATTTCATCAAGCAATTCCTCCATGATTGTGAATAATGGATCAAGTGTTGATGCGAAGTGCCTCTCATATTTTGCCTCCATCTTGGTAGCCCATTGATCATCATCTTGCCTTAAGTTGCTTACCATTTCTTCTATCTTGTTCATGCATGATTGGACCTTTTCATCAAGGGGCGTTCCTTCTTGAAGTGTATTAGAATCGCTTCCTTCTTCACGTTCCCCTCCTTGAGAGAATGGGCACTGAAAATTTCTCACACCATCTATACTTTGAGCTAAGTCCACTCTTGGCACTTGATGGTCTTCAATAGCTTGCAATCTCGTACATTCACTCTCTTCCATGTGCTGACAATTGCCTTGGGTGATTCCTCTCCCTTGGATACATGCCATTGCTTCTTTGATCTTTGCTCCAATTGCTTCTTGTTCTAGCGGGATATAGGAACAATCTTCATTTGCTTGCTCTCTGAGCTTGATCGCGTCCTCTAGTGACTTATTCTCCTCATTGTTGGATGACGTTGAGGTATCCTCTTCATTTGGTGCTGAAAATGTTTGTATGGCATATTCAATCCATCTTTTGTCTTTGAATAATCCATATGGTAGTGCTGGTAATCCGAGGCGACTTCTGGCGAAGTTGATGGCTAGTTCACATGTTGTGCAAGTGAACTCTGGATGAGGCGCATTGTGAATTCGACACCAACGAGGGAGCAAAACACCTTTCAAGGGATCATTGCCAAGTTCCAATTGACCTTGGATCCTAAGTATGAATCTTGCGAAAGCCTCATTCACCACTTCTGGACGGCTATAATCGTCAGGTTCTACATCCAAAACTCCTGGCTTCGGAACATCCCAAAAGAAATTTTTTTCTTGGAGAACAAGCTCTATCCTTGAGAGGAATGTCAAGCAACTGATTTCTTCGTGCTGGGAGGTCTCATGAATTCGACATCTTCCTGGCAAAGCAAACTTAGACAAATTCTCGGGCCACAGTTGTGCATTCAATCTTTCATGAATCTGAGCAATGTCTGTAAGACTGTCTTGAGAGCAAGAAAAGTGCCCATCCTTCGAGAAATCTCTTTTTTGATTTTCCATTTTTTTGATTTTTTGAATTTTTCAACTTTTCACTTTTTTTGGATTTTTTGACATAAGAGAGATCTAACATATCTCCGATTTCGAACTTCAAAGCTCATACTGATTCCTTCCAGCCTCTGGAACAATTCAAGCTCTTCGCTTCATGTTTTTCTAATTCTCGTTGATGTGTTTTTCTATGACCGCATTCAACGCAGCAAGCCTAACGCTTCCTATTCTCGATCAAAGCATTCCATACATCGTGCCATTCATGCTCAACTCCAAGGTTCCTTTACCCGAATAGGCTCGGCTTTGGTTCGATGTGATTTGGTCGGTATTTCAAGGGGACTTGGCTTAATTGTTCGGCAAAGGAGAAAGGGATTCAAAATGCTCAAAGATTTATCTATGAAGTGCGGGTTTCCTATTCTAAACCGTAGTAAAGTAATCAATTGAAAAGGTGTAGGGCCTAAGAAGTTTATGTTCTATTCTAAAATGCAGATATGTGGAGCTTCGCTTTCAATAGATTTCTAAACCTGATCACCTAGCCTCGGCTTCAAGAAAATCGCACCTTCAAAGGGATAGCGAAGGTATTCGCTATAGTTTAACATACATACACCATCGTATCAACGCGATATAAGCATGTAAACCACAACCTAAGCAAAACACAAAATAATCTCCAGCTTCGATAACCACTATCAATAAGCCGCTTAGTGGTATGGAAGAAGCTGCTTATTCCTAATAAAACAATTACACACCGAAGTAGCTACTTGCATGGACTTAATCTGGCTCGATATCAAAGGAAGAAGAAATCCCTCATGTAGTATTTCATGTGACAAGGACAATCATCAGAAAAAGATCTTATTATCATAAAATGTGTGTTACACAACACCTTCAAAAAGTTTTCAAAGGGAAAACTTTCTTCTTCTCCAAATTATGCAAAAATGCTCTACAATGCTACACTATCTAGCTCTAATACTAATACCCTCTCAATGTCTACTCTGATTCTAACTTGATACAAATGAGGGGGACTCCCCCTTTATATAGCTAGCCAAGTCCCAAAAGACGGCTAGGGTTACAATCAATAGAGTGGCCAGAATCGTGCCACCTCAGCCCTAAATAATATTGCCCTAAAAATCGCCACAGAGGAGAGGGGTAATAAATGCACCATAATGTCCACCATCATCCTTCTAGAAGATTCCATTTGTAGACGCGTTCACACTGTTCTCGATCTTCTTTCTTGGCATTGTTCTTTGATTTCTTCCACTTGAGGGTCTTCATCTTCGTCACTTTGAGCCTTGAAAATGTTTCTTCAACACTTAGCCATTTTCTTGCAAACTTTCCTCCTTCGAGATTGAAACTTGTAACTTTATCTTCCTTCGAAGGTTGTGATATCATCGTGGATCACTTAAATCATCAACGCTTGGCCTCGACGTCCCTCCTGCAAAACAAGCAAGGAGAAAAGCATTAGAACACTTCATAATATAAAGTCACCTTACTTACCTTATCTTCACGCTCCAACTTTCAAGCGTTCATTGCCAACTTTGTGTTCAAGTTCATGCCTTAGATAAACTTCATCTTTGGGAAATTCATTTCACCTGCTGGAGCTCTGGTGACCTCGATTTTATTCATTTCTGGCTCAAGAAAACTATCTTCACGAAGGATTGAAGCAAATTCACCTAGGTAGTTTCTTTCAAATTCATCGTCTGGAGGATCTTACCTTGAAAACACATTTTCTTCATTTTTGCCTTAGAAAATTTTCAAATTTCCCTTAGGAAATTCATCAACCTGGTGCCCATTTAAAATCTTCATTCCAAAATTCTCGACAAGCTGTGGAAGACCTTAAAATCAACTCCTTATCGATAATCTTCGATACCCAGAAGAAAATTTTCTCCAGAACGCGTCGAACTCATGGGTGCACAACGAACGGGTTCATTTTATTTCTCTGAATTTTGAACCTTAGAAAATTATTCTTTCAACAATTTTGTCCTCGTTCTTCGATCCCCTCTGAGAATTTTGCTCTGACTTGGAAAATTTTTATTAATCCTGTGGAGCTGGCATTCACTGACTTCACCACCGGCAACTCTGTTCACGCTTCAGGAAAATTCTATTACTTCCCCAGACTTAGGCATTTTTCTAAGGGAGAAAATATTTGTGCCTTAGAAATTTTGAATCACTTCAAAAATTTTGCCTTAAGAAATTTTATATCCAACTCAACCACCTTGCCTGTGAAAATACCAACTTCACTTAGAAAATTTTATGAAGGCGCTTAGCATATTTTATTTTTTATAACCACCACTTCACATTTAACTTCACACTTGAAAAATATTTTTGGAGCTCCAATGCCTTAGAGGTATTTACCAACAACTTGTATTTCACCATGCCTAGCATATTAAACCTCTCCTCTTTTACACTTGCCAGAAGACTCCACTTCCAACGCTTTAGAGAAATATTTCATCACCCTACCCTTGGCGCATAGCACACTGAGGAAAGAAAATCACGCCTTAGAATTTATTTCCACCCTTTTGCAATATTTTCTAACACCTATATCACTCATCACCCTCAACGCCTTTGAAAAATTCTCTAACACCTTGTAACTTTTAGGCGCCTAGCACACACATGAGGGAAAATCACGCCTTAGACACCTTCACCACCTCACACGCCCTTTAAAAAAAAAATCTCTAATACCTTGAGCGCCTAACACTTGAGGAGGGATAACCACGCCTTTGAAGTATTCACTCACTTTTTACTTCATTTACCACCTCCATTTACTTATTACACCTCAAACTAGGCGCATTTCCATGTAAGCAAAGGATGACCTTTCAACTCCACCCTTTTTGTCTTCACTTGAATGCATTTGGGCGCATTTTGGCCCTTGAGGAGGATAAGAGTCGTTGACTTCCTTGACCAGCTTCTAACTTAGGCGCATTTCAGCCTTGATGGAGAAAAAACGCATTTATGTGACTCTTGAACTTCTAGTTTTTGTCTTTACATGGCCCATTTTGGGCGCATTTTACCCATGCAAGAGGATGGAACTTACACTTAAAATATTTTCCATGCTTGAACATCTTGAGTTGGGCGCATTTGCTACTTGATGAAGGATAAAAACGCCTTTGACTCCTCATGTGAATCTTTGACCTCCCTCTTGAGATGGGCACATTTAGCCATATGTGAAGGACGAGACATGTTGACTTTCCTTTGAATTTTTTTTTTCTTGGGCGCATTTAGGCCATGGTGGAGGATATTCATTTGCCTTAGAAACTTTTTTTTTTTTTTAACAACTCTTGAAGTGGGCGCATTTTGCCTTGTGTGGGGGATGAGAGTCATACTTAGAAAATTTTAAAACTTTCTCCTGAGTTCCCTTGGGCGCATTTTGCTATGCCTGCTGGACGAGTTTTGTTGACTTTCTTTGACCACTTCAATTTTGGGCGCATTTTACATAGGCTGCAAGACGAGATTTGGTACTTAGAAAATTTTCATGCTTGGCTTGAGGGGTGGGCGCATTTCCTTATGTCTTCTGGATGAAGTTCCAGACTTAGCCATTTTTCTCGACCTCTTCCAACCTGCCTCATGTCCAGCTATTTATAGTAAGCCTCTTGATTTTCTTACTTCAGAAGCTCAAATTGCCATGAAATTTTAAACACCGGATCCTCGCGACTTTGATATCCCGTCAACACTGCCATTCTGAGCTGACTTACTAAAAATAGCACATTTTGGGAAGTGTTTTGCTATTTATAGTAACCTCTCGTTTCTGGTACTTCCACAGCTCCGATTAGCTTGAAATTTTAATGAGGCGCTCCTCACCACGTGACCTGTTGGCTGACACTGACGCATGCGCTCAATTTACTATTTTTAGCCAGTTTCCAAATTGACTTACTATAAATAGTAAGTGCTCCAATCGACTTGAAATTTCACCAGCAGATAGCCTGAAGAACGCTGATCACGGTGGCTTACACCGGATTTTGAAGATTTTGACTTTTGATGCCTATTTTTAGGCTCCGAAGCTGGAAACCCTAATTTGCATTGCATGCGTATCAAAAAGATCTCCGTTTGCCTTCGTTTCTGCGTCACTGCGATCAGCTTGTGAATCTGAACTGCTGGGAGGCGGCTGCCGGGACACACCTGCTAAAAATAGCAAGTTCCTTACTGAGTGAGAATCCTCGTTTGCATGTCACACCATCGCGCAGCTCTCGAAAAACCCACCAGGAATCACCCGACATGCAAAAGAAACTTCGACATGCAAACCCTAAAAATAGCCTCTTTAAGGTCAATCCTCAAAGCGCCTTCGACGGCATGTTACCATCGGCGAAAACCTGTAAGAAATATGTATTACGTAAAGAAAAACTCAGATCCGCACTCGGGATATTCATGCCGGCTGCATCACTAAAAATAGTAAGTTGTCCGTTTTCGCTCAAATTTTGCATGCGAGCTGCCTGATACGCTCTGAATGCTGTGTGACTGTCGGAATTTCAAAATAGCTGACAGATTGTCTGGAATTTCACACTTACTAAAAATAGTCAGTACCTCAGAATTTGATGAAATTTGGCTGAAAACCTGCTGGATGCCTGCTGACAACAACATTAAGTTCAATTTTCAATTTTCTCACTTTACTCAACCCTGAACTGACCAAAAGACCAAAACCCTAATTCCAGACCTGGCCAAATTTCATGTTAAAGCTCACAGACGAGAACGTCCCCGAAAAGACAGACAGAACGAGAGAGAGACAATAGCAAAAACAAACCAACACCAAACCAAAAGCAAAGCCAAAATTAGGGGGTCCCCATTTGCAATGGGGCGATGTGTGAAAAACATCACAACAATGTGGAGCAAAGTTGCAGCCCAGGCAAGAGTCTATGCCTGGTGGGAAGAACCTTACATTGGTTAATTTATTCATCCTTGATCATAGGAAGTGTTGGGTGGCTTAGTCTAGGAGTTGCGTGGGAGACTGAGACCAACACTGGAGAATAAGGTTGTTGGTCTTAAATCCGTGTCAGCCATGTGATTGAAAAGAGAGATGAGTTTGATCATAAAAGGGACGTGAGGGTAATTCCAAGTGCATCCGCCCAGCTTGGAAGTGCATGGGGTTTGCAAGTTGTTAGGAGAGGGGTCGTGGTGCTTTCATTTACCTATTTGCAACACAAGAAGGCCACCAAATTCATGGACAGCAACACAGATCAGACTTAGTTCAAACTAGGAGTTGTGGCGTCAATTTCCAAGGCTTCAATCATTGTATTTTCTTAGAAATATTGGTTGCACATGGGCGATTTATAGCATCACTTCTAGGTTTGAAAACATTATGCATTAAATATTGTTATGCTTCTGCAATGTTATTATTTATGTGAAAAACAGTAGTTATATTCTAGCATTTAAATGGTTGTAATTCTTCATGTAGGGAATGAATGAATATCATGCTTTACCCCTTATGTATGTGAGGCCTTGAATTTGTGAAATTGATATTGTGGTAATTGTTTGATAAAATGTTTCACATGTCAAATTGAGCAAAATCGAAAAAGATTTATTCCAACTGGGGTGGGACATTACAGTGGTATCAGACCCCAATTTCCTGCATCTTATTGGGAGATTCAATAAAATTCAGAATTATGACAATGGATTTCAGGAGAGTTGAAGATCAAATTAAGAGGAGTTATGAACAAGAAGCTATCCAACTCTATGGAGTACCAAAGCATGCTTGATTGCTTTGAAAGACAAGTTTCCTTTGATGATTTTTTGAGTTTAGTTGTAACCTTGAAACCTTAAAAAATGGGCTTGGTGAAGTACATTAGAAGAATGATGAAAGAAAAATCAGAAGTTACCCTTGAAGAAGGGTTAGAGAAGGAAGAAGAAGCACTTGTTTGTGACTTGCAGCCTATAGGTGATCATGGGGAAGATAAAAATCAATCAACATGCATGGAGATTGACAAATCAGAAAATCAATCACCTATTGCAGCCACATCCGAGGAGCAATCATCATTTGAAAGTGCAATTTTCAGTCATGGGAAAGACGTAGCAGGTAATGAAATCAGATTTCAATATGATAAACCTCATGGTTTAGCACCTAATGATGGGCATATTGTGAGCAGATGTGATAGAGCCTTCAAATCAGCTAATGATGACAGTTTTACATTTATTTTCAGTGATGATGATACAGGTGGTGTTTGGTTTGAACCTCAAACCAAGCCTATGGAGGGGAGTGACTATCATTATGCCCATACTAGGGAGTTGGAGAATGATTTATTCACAAAGGCAACCATGAGGAATATAGTGATCACAATTTTCCTAAACAGAGCAATCAGCATTTTAGCACTTGGGATCCAAGTGTGATGACTTCTACATGTGACATGGATCCTATTTGGGATGGATCTACTTTTGACCAAAGTGTTGTTCTAACTTCATCACTACAGTTATGCATGAAAGGTGGCACTGATGGTATTGTTATGACTTTGGAAAACAAATCTGATTTAGTTTTGCATGATGCTGATCTAAATTCTCGGGATTTAAGCCCGAAGGGTGACAAAGAGTAAGTTGATTGTGGGAAGCAAGGTGCTGATTGTAAATCAGAAAATTTGTGTGAAATTGACAAGTTTCAGGGGTCCTATCATTTGGCAAGGCAGTTGAAGGTAAATGAAGACTAGATTATTGCAGTCATAAATCATTTTGATGACACTCATAAGTTGATGGAAAAATATTGTTGGAGGTCTTCAAGGATACATAAGGACCTCGGTGGAGAACTTTCCCTTTTAGATTTTCAGGCACTCAAGGAAGCATTGGTGGTAATGAAGTCACATTACCTACACCTGCTGTCCGATAGAGATCACCTTCTCATGCTTGGTGTGATCTATTTTGATGCACTGAAAGGGAAAGAAGAGGAAGTGGACAAGCTTTCCTATGAGCTCAAGATTACCCAAGATTCTTTGAAAAGCACTCAAATGGCCCTTCAAGAATCAAAAATTCAAATTGATGAGCTCTGTGAGGAATTGAGCTTGGCTCAATCATCATCATCCATAACAGAAATTCACTCTTCTATGGCAGCCATAGCACTTGAGGATGATAGTGGTACTCATGTGTTGAGAGAACCCCTTATGATGGTCAAGCATGAGGAGGTTTCAGATTTGCATGGGGTTGAGAATAGGTATGATTCTGAAATTTTTGAGTATACACATAGCTTGCATCATGGAGATCATGAGTCACCTTTGTGGGAGAGTCAATTGAGGGCTTAAGACATAGATACGAAAGAGGTAGTTGTGCATGCACCTTGTGGACCAGCCAACAATGAAGTGCATGCATACACAAGTGACAAGGGCACAAGTTTCTATATTGGTGATGTAGAGATTGCCATTGGTGCATCTTGTGATGAGGAGGCGGATTCTTGTGAGGCTAGCATGTTGGATCATAATGTTTTTCCATTCATTTCATATGAGGATTGTAGGGCATCATCTAGTGGGAGCATGTCTCCTACACTAGTAAGCAAAGCAAGAAATGTATTTGTTGAGGCTAATTATAATCCTGAACCTAGTGAGTCACGGGAACTAAATGAACAACTGAAAGTCACGGAAGATAAGGTTGGCCAAACCTTCACTCGCTTTTATAACGCGCACAAATTGTTAAATACCTCCTGTGGTCAGCTCAATTGGAAAAAAGGAAAAAAGGGGTAGCAGTTGGAACTTCTATATCAAGTCTACAAACTATCAAACATGGCCTAGTGGGAATGAAATCAGAATTCCTCCATTTTCTCTCAGACAGGGACTTAGCCTTCAAGTTTGCAGAGAGGACTTACCAGGCCAATACCAAATCTGCCCTTCACGATCTGATATGTGAGCCTATAATGACCCCCTTTTTTAGTGGAAGCTCTTAATTCGGAATCTTGCATTCAAAGTGTTCCTGAAAGAGACATTAGAAGCGTTAGAGATCCATTAATTTCATTAATAATATCTAATAAGATCAAAGTTGAGATAAATATTCCATTCTTGTCAAAGGATTATTCATTTCCTTCTTATCACTTCTATGAATGATCCCTCTATATTATATTTCATAAGTACATTAGGGTAGATATTGAACATTTATCAAGTTCCTATAGATGACATTCTATTTATCATCATAGTGAATGAGTACAGTCATTCATGCATCAAATCGTAATGTCGTCATATGGTGTTCTTGTTCTTATATAATTGATCATTATTGACTAGAATCAATTACTAATTGTATGGTTCGATTATGAATTCTAGTAGATGGATCCATAATAACTACAAAACTAATAGCATGATATGCATATCTTATCTATAATAATACGATATGCAAACGATAATAATTATCATATTATACTAATCATGATCTACATAGTGAGATGCATACTAATCGAACTCTTACCTACACCTTATTACATTAAATTCATACTATAATGGGGAATCATACCTAGTAAGTGGAGGATTTGTAGACTTGTATGAGTATTATATATATATCTTTATGCTTTGCACAGAACGGTTGTGTCTCTTGAAATGGAGTCGTCCCCCAAAGGTGTGTCATTTAGTTAATTGATGTTCTTAATTGCCTTTAATATTGAACATTAATCGCTCCTCACTCCCTGAAGCGTCAACTTGATAAACCTTTAATCGCTGCATATTATATTTCTCCTAATCATTGACTTCTATTTAATTCCTAAGTTTGCTTAATCGTCATCTTTACTTCAACATGGACGTTGTTTCCTTACTCTTTAATCGCTTCACTTATTTGAATTATAATAATTGTTGTCTTATAAACATTATACCTGTTGCTGCCTTTGCTCATTTAATAGCTGGCTTCCCAATGATAATCTCTTCGGGATTCACTAACATCACTGCTTGTGTAGATAAATTTATCAAGTAACCTTTATGGGAAGTTTATTATAATGTTTGCAATGGTGAATGCTACTTGTGGCGGCAGAGCAAGACTAAGAGTCCCCAGAATCCAATCCACGATCTAGTATTGGTGGCGGTAATTTATAATAGAAAAACCCTATTCCTCCAGCTATGATACCTTTGGTTCTCTTCTATTCAATTTTCCTTTCTTTTATTCTATTCTTTACCTTGATCAATGATCAACATACCTTCCTTGGTTCTTCTCAACATATATCGATGCTCCTTACAGCCAATGCTCCTCATCGATGGTTTCCTCCTCTAGCCGCCATGATGATTCCCGTGACTTTGAGAGATAACTTTAAATATCAATCTGCTTGATGGCTTTTCCCTATGGCTGTGTCTCTTGGTAGGTCGTTGCCATCTTAAAAGTCAATGGTCGCTTGATGATAATCTTTTTTTGGTTTGTATAAGTTGGAAATGGGATTCGATAATCCCTCAATGATTTACTTATTTAATAATAACCATCACCAATGGGTGGTTAGGATTTATTTATTTATTTATTTTGATTCTAATGTTATCTTTACTATACTTTTACAATAAACTAATAGTGAACTTGACAACATTAGTTTATTTATAATTTTTATTATAATAATAATCATAATTTTGTTATCTTTATGATATCCTTTACAGATTTATATATATATATATATATATATATTGATATTTAAATATTCATTTTATTTATTTACTAGTATTTCAATATTTCATATTTGGGGGTGTTATCATTTCGGGGAACATGACAGAGCCACCTCCTAATTTGTGCAATGAGAATGATGAGATATGGAGTCCTAGTGACTAGTCAAGTCTTGTATTGACACAAGCGAGTGAATTTCACCTTCGCTGCATAGTAAGGAGTGCTCACTATTTTTCTTTCAACCTGCACACGAATGATTTGATAATGCATATGTAATGAACCGGACTAATTTTTTCCAGTTTTGAACAAACACACCAATGCAAGAAGCACCCGTTAGGGTTAGTCCAAACCAAAACCAGCAGTTTGCAAGTAACTCTTTGCCAAGAATGCGCACTCAATCTCAAGATGAGAAAGATGTTGTCATATGGCAAGAGGATCGTTAGTACAACTGGAAAGGAATTACAATACTGAAAGTAAGCTCGACACCAAGAATGTGCTTTCCAACCCAAGTGGGAATGGAGCTACCATATGGCGGAGATACTAAGGAATTACAATGCAACTCATAATGTAAATAGGCGGCAAGCCAGCCTCTTCCGCTTTTCAGCGGGCAGTACAATAAAGTAAGAGAAAGATAGAGAGGGGAGAATCGCTGATAGTACTACTAATCAGCTTACAATATGTTAGAATGCTCACCAGAGCCTAGTAATCCAAGTTCTTCAATGCTGCAACAATTTATAAGACTTTCTCAATGCTTATCAAACCTCTCTAGACTCAAACTCCTCACAAATCTGCATTTATCTATGACTGATATAACAGACCAGCAACTGAAATGAAGCAATCAGCAACCCTAGAACCCACCAAAATACTCAATACTTGCCAGAATGACATGAGACTTGATGCAAACGAAAGCTAGGAAGACGACAATGAAACCTAGGAAGATGACAATGAAACCTAGACTGAGAAATGACTGACAAAATGCAATATTATTTTTGTGCACACTTCCTAAGACAGCTCAGAATGGTACGGCCAAGGAGAAGGGCGATTTTGCTTTTAAAAATCCAAATCTGCATTAAAAAATCTACAACCTTGCAAGAATGGTCGCCCCACATAGAGAAAAGGATTTATGCAATGCCCAGAACAATAATATTTTAATTTCATGAGATATGAGCAATTCTTACAATCAGCTATGATATTCAGCAACTTCAAAATGAGACTGAAAAGCAAAACTAGAACTCCCAAAAATGCAAGATACTCAACTGAAATGCAAGACAAACCTATTACAAACTATCTCTCAACTAGTTGCTATCTTTCAAGTAAGAAGAAGAGCCAAGCTAGGAGGCATTCATTCCTCGAAGCAATCCTGTTACCATTTCGGCAACATAACAATATTGAAGTCATAAGATGATGAAATGAAGACCCAAGGCTCCCTTTTATAATTTTGAGAAGACACTTCCAGATGCTTCTAGAAGGTGCGCCCACTCCACAAGATGCTTTTAGGGTTTTGACTTGACCAAGTCTTCCTTCAAGATGGCGTCCTTTTTCATAAAGGCAATTTTTCTTTAATTTAAAATTATCTTCTCTCCAAAAGTTGGCGTCCCACCTCCAAGAGCAATATTTGACCTTAGAAATATTAAAACTTTCCCTAATGATGCGTCCACCCATGAGGTCCCCCTTTTTAGAACAACTTAAAGTCATGAAGCTAAGCCAAGGGGTCATAACATTATAATATAACATTATTTTAATTAAAATACTTATCTCTCCAGAAAAGGCATCAAAAGGCCCAAACAACCATACCAATTGAATTGACTGTAGAGGGAAGCCAACTGAACTGAAGCCAACCTGTCTACTGCCAAAAATAGAATTTACTAAAAATATTAAATACGAAAAGTTGCTCGGATCAAAGTGCATGCGACACCATTGCGAAGCTTTCTGAAAACCCAGAAAGAATCCACAATCCAAAATCCCAAACTCCGAGATGTAGCCTTCATAACTTACTAAAAATAGTAAGTCCGGAAAGGTTGCCTAACGCAGTTGCATGTCATACCTCTGCGAAGCTCTCTAAAAACCCAGAAGGAATCTAGAATCCAAACAGCCAAACTCCAACATGCAAACCCCCGAAACTTCAAAAGAATCCACCAAGTAGCTAAAAACCCTAATTCTGCTTCTGACTGGTCGACAGCACACCGGTGATAGACCATCAATCACTAAAAAGTGTAGTGCTAAAAATGGGGGCATTACAGCATAAATGTGGGTTGGCTCAAGGATTATATAATCTACTCTGGTATGGCGTGTTTCCATTTTCAAAAGTTGAATCCAAAACTTGCAAGTCTCCTACTTAGTTTCCTTCAAATGGTTGTATACAAGTACAAAAAACAAAGTCTCATCATGCAAATGACTCTTTGGTAGAGTCTACAGATTCCTTATTTTAGGGATTTTCGATGGTATCACTTACCCTTGTGTGGCATACACTTGGAGGAATGAAGTCTCAAGGGAGCTATGATCCTAGTGGGCATGATGGCATCAGTGTTCCAGCCCTCAATGATGGAGTTCCACTCCATAATTTGATAGGAGATGGTTGTCCTACTTCATGGGACAAGTATTTCTTTCATAACTTTTGGAGGACAGCCATTGTTTGAGAGTTTGGAGGAGAGTTGCATCATCCCCTCATCATTGCAAAGCGGCATAGGGTTGATACTCTATCATCCTATGACCTCAGTATTATTTGCATCCCCATAGGTCGGATTTCCAGTCCTGAGGTTGCTGATTTATTCCATATCAGCAACTTTGCACCTATGTTGGGTATTCATCACATGACACATCCATGGGGGATCTACAAGAGTTGGAGAGTGGTTTTGTTTTGCTAGCACTTTGAGATGCCTCCCTCTTCTCATGTTTGATGGATGTATGGATGTGGTGGTTTGGGATCCAAGTGATATGTTCCATATCAACAACCTAGGAGGAATCGTTACACATTTTCTTGCACCTATGTTGAGTATTCATCACATGACACATCCATGGGGGATCTACAGGAGTTGGAGAGTGGTTTCATTTTGCTAGCACTTTGAGATGCCTCCATCTTCTCATGTTTGATGGATGTATGGATGTGGTGGTTTGGGATCCAAGTGGTGACAGGCTTGACACATCAGTTCATTTGGATCCAAATGAATTACTTTACCACTCTCTTCATGGTAATGATTATATCAGAGTGGCGCAATGGAAGTCAGTAGGTCTTGAGAATGGTGGACTTCCAGTTTGGTTGTGGGATCCAGGGATTTCAATGTTTGGTAGATTGCTTTACATGGGGGTAGTGGTTGACAGAACTGCTAAGTTTGATTTTATCTTTATCTAGTTGATGCAGTGGACATACAATGGGGCATTCTATATGCTTATCTGGGATCCCGGTATTCAGGTGACAAGCTAGGGTGTTCATGTGTGGATTGCTTGGGGAGGGTGGACTGTAATGTCCCCTTTCCCTAGGCAATCATCAATTGTTGAGGTTAGTCTATCACTTGATCCCCGCAGACTAACAGGATGGTTAGGGGCCCCTCTGAGGGCATTTGTGACTTTTCAGTCAACCATTTGTGCTCAATTGGTGTTTCCCAGCACAATGTTTCCAGGGTTATTGTTGTGTACTTTCTGGAGCATGATTTGGACACTTTGTCCATACTATTTTTAGTAAGTCACAGGGTGGTCAACGACCTGGTCAGTTTGCGGTGTTTCTATATCAAGAATGTTGGCGGATTTTCACCATGGATTTAAATAACGTTAATAATAAAGTTAAATTAATATATTTAACTTTGTGTTATTTATATATTTTAATGACTTTATGATAAAATCATAAAGGTGATATAAGGATTTTTTTTTTAAAGATTATTTTATTTCATAAAGTTGGTGCCAACTTAAAGGAGATATAAGGCGAGAAATAAATTAAATAAAATAATTTTAAATTGCCAACTTGGGCATGGGAATTGAAGGGAGATATAAAAGCCATTTTGTGAGTTCATTTGCACATTCATGTTTTAGAGAAAATTGATAAGGGTTGCTGGTTGGACTTGAAAGTCTTGGCTTCTTGAGGACGAAAACCCTCATGAGGAATCATATGCTACAAGAGTGAAAGATTTCCCAAGGTTGCTTGCTGATAGCTCCATTCAGGGGTTATGTGTTGCATATTAATGCATTCAAGAAAAGCTCCAATCCAAGGTTTGAAGAATTATGAAGAGTTTACAGATATATTGGTCATCATTTTCAAAGTTCTGGTTATTTTTAGGGATAGCTTGGCATTGTTTGCAAGGGGCAACTACAAGAGAGATTTTACTTTATTACTGCTGTTATCATTTCACTCATATCTGATCTACTATTCCAGTTGTAACAATTGGTGCACCTTACACAAGCATCTAAGATTCTAAGGTGATGTGGGAAAAAGTTGCAAGCCAGCCAAGAGTCTACACCTGGTGGGAAGAGCCTTGCATTGGTTAATTTATTCATCCTTGATCACAGAAAATGTTGGGCGGCTTAGTCTAGGAGTTGTGTGGGAGACTGAGAGACCAACATTGGAGAATAAGGCCGTTGATCTTAAATCCCTGCCAATTGTGTGACTAAAAGGAGGTATGAGTTTGATCATAAAAGGGACGTAACGGTAATTCCAAGTGCATCCACCCTTCTAGGAAGTGTGGGGATTGCAGGTTGTTAGGAGAGGGGTCATGGTGCTTTCATTTACCTATTCGTAGTACAAGAAGGCTGCCAAAGTCTTGGACAACAACACAATTCGGACTTAGTTCAATCTAGGAGTTGTGGCATCAATTTCCAAGGGTTCAATCATTGTATTTGCTCAAAAATATTGGGTGCACATAGACGAACTGTAGCATCACTTCCAAGTCTGAAAACACTATCATTGAATATTGTAATGCTTCTGCAATGTATTATTTCTGTGAAAAATAGCAGTGATTATCTAGCATTTAAATGGTTGTAATTCTTCATGTGTGGAATGAATGAATATCATACTTTATCCCTTATGTATGTGAGGCCTTGAATTTGTGAAATTGAGATTATGGTGATTGTTTGAATGTAATGTCCCCTTCTCATCAGTAATCTGTTCTGACACTCATCAGCCTATTCCGGAAGCCTGTAGGCGTGTGTGAGGTAAAATTAGGGTTTCCAGTTTGGAGGTTCTTTGGCATTTCTGAGAGTTTACTATTTATAGTAAATTCTATTTTTAGCAGTATGGAGTTTGTCAACTTTCAGGACTTCTTTTTCAGTTGGAGCAATTATTTGAATTCAAGTTCTGACTTCTAAGAGCTTTATTTGGTGAATTTCTTAAATAAAGGCATTAATGTTTTAAATTGCAGTTGACCCCTTGGCCTAGGTGAATAACTTCAAGTTGTGTTAAAAGGTGGTCATGAAGGGGGACGCCTTCTTATGTTTTAATTATTATTCAAAGATTAAATGCCTTTGGGAAAAAAGTACGCCATTCCTTGAGGAGTCATATTTTATTTAAAAAGTGGAAATTATTTTCTTGCAAAGGGACGCCACTTTAAAAGATTATTTTATTTTGGAAATTTGAAGAGTTTCATGAGATTCTTGGCGTGCCTTCTAGAGGAATTGAAGAGTCTTCTACTTTTCTATAAAATGAATGTTTGCTTCAGCCTTGGTATCCATTCATGTTATCATACTGTTATGCTGTCGGAATGACATTTGAACTCTTGCTTCGAGGATGCTACCTCCTAGCCATTATCCAATTTCATGTTTGAAATACAACACCTGGTTGGACTTTGTTGCTTCTCTTCCAGACTAGCAGATTTGTGCTCATAGTTGAAGTTTTGATGAATTTTCTAATTTTTGAAGTTGCTGATGCATCTACAGCTGAAAGCGAATTCTGTTAGCAGCTCTTGGAATAAAATTTATTTGGTTCTGGGTACTTTTGCATTGCAATTGTTTGACAAGGGCGCCCCTTTCCTCCAAGTTTGGGATTTTAATTTGAAGTCTCCAATTTTTAAAGTAAAAATCGCCCCTTCTCAAGGCCGTACCTTTCAGCTTGCATTGGGAATTGTGTCAGAAAATAAAGAACAAGATTTGTCGCTGTTTCTTCATTCTAGCTTGGTCGCCTAGCTTCCAGAATTCCATTGCACTTGATCTCATTCGATTTGGAGGTGAAATGAGTGAGTTATGAATATTTCATTGGATTTCATAGTTGCAGATTGACATTTCCAGTTTACTGTTTTTTGTATCAGACTTTAGAAGTTCTGATTTCTGATTCATTATCAGCTGTTAGAGAGATAAATAATTGTATGAAATCATCTATTACTCATGTGTTTGAAGACTATTGTAATTCATATGTAAATTGCAGCTTATTTCTTATTTGTAAGACTGTAAACAGTAGTACTATTCCAGTTCTAATTGCTGCAATTAATTCTTCTTCTTCTCACATAAGTACCCCTGGATGGTTTACCGCCAGTGTGGATAAATTGATTGTAACTCTCTTATACCCACTTCATAGTGGTGAATCCCCACAATTCTGTGGATGCCCGCCGCAGCGGATGAATTAGTTTGTAATAGCTCATGGCTGGTTATCCACCTATCAATTTCTAGCTTTCAATTTAACACTCCGTCATATGTTAGCACCTCGCCCTCAGTGGGATCTTGAGTGCACATTCTTGACGTTGAGTAGTTTCTTTCAAGTATTTTCATTTAGCTCCTCCGCCATATGACAACACCTATCCCTCATTGGGATTTTGTGTGCATTCTTGGTGTGAGTTCATTTTCAAGTTTGGTTTTCTATTTGGAGCTAACGCTAATCAAGTTGGCTAAGTGCTGGTTATGTTGTGTTAATTCATCGGAAAAATTGGTTAGCATATTTCATTGAAAAAATGTTTCATATGTCAAACTAAGCAAAATCGCAAAAGATATGTTCCAATTGGGGTGGGAAATTACATAATTGCACAAACTTCCTAGATTTTATCAAAATGGTGCAACAAGAACATTGTCGAGCAAAGCAATTTTCTGGAGAATTTACCCAATTCTTGCAAAAGATTGCTACACTTTTAGCAAGAAAGGTAAAGGAGGTTAATTTTCTGGTGTGATGCAACATAGCATATCAAACAAAGGGATTTACAAACCTCCTAGATCGATTTGGGATCCTGGAGTCACATTGGTTATTCAAGAATTGAACAGTGATTGAGATTGAATTGTTTGAGGACAAGCAATTTTGGGGAGGGAGGATTGTAATTTCCTCTTCTCAAGAATAATAAGTTTGAGATTAATTAGCCTATTTTCCAAGTTTTCCCATAGGCTAATTGGTGGGCAAGGGAGAACTTCAAATTTTTTGGAGAGCACAAGATTGATCAAGTAATAGTTTTGATCATGGGAGTGAGTTCAAGTGATCTTGGTATACCTCATGATGCTTTTAGAATGTGATTTTGTCTTTTAGATAGTTGTCATGTTGCTTTAGTTCATCATCCTAAGTCTTCAGTGATATTATGGTATGGTCAAAAATTCACATTTATCTCTTTCTAATGCTTTTTGCAACTGGGGTGATTTATTAAATTATTAAATAATTGTAACTTAAGTTGTCCTATGGAGGAAATATAGGCAACTAAGGTATAATTATTTATTAAAAATGTGTTTTAATTTGTGCCTCTACGGGGACGCCTAGGCACAACGTGGTCTATGCAAATAATGAATTACTATTTAATTCGAAAAAAGGAATTTGTGGAGAAAAAAAGGAAATTATTATTTTATTATTATTATTTTCCCTTTAGAATGTTCTAAAATGAGGCCGAGAGCTCATTGTTGAGGTTAAACATGATATGGTTTCACATTCTCCATTTAAGAGAACCTAAGTGTTCATCTCTAATTTTCTTGAGGACAAAAACCCTCTTGAAAATACTAGTTTTGGGGATGAAAACCCCCTAGCTGGTCTTGGTGGTTTCATACACCCCAAGTTGAGGAGTCAAGCTCAAGGAATGGTTACCAGTGTAATTCCCTTTCCCAAGATGTGTGCAACACCAAGACCATTCCAAGACGATAAGAGAGCCTCCACATAGCAATCGAGTGTCCTAGGTGGAGTGGGGGATTGTGTCCTGGGCAGAGTAGGAAATTTGGAGTGGGTCGTTATGTGTGGAGCAAACTGGAGGAATTTGGAGTGGGGTCGTTATGTGTGGAGCGGACTAGGGGAATTTGGAGTGGGGTTGTTATGTGCGGGGCGGACAAGGGGAATTTTGAGTGTCCCTCTCAAGCGACCCAATCTTGGTGGTTTCATGCAAGAGCCATAGTTGTGCCTACAAGTGAAGTTTCAATTTGTTTACTACAGAAATAGAGGTATTCGATATGTTTTGATGTTGTTTGAGTTATCAAGATTTCAAAAGCTAATCAACTGAGTTTCAATTTGTTTGAAGAGTTTTTTGTGAGTACCAAAAGGGGCCATAGCATTCCCTCAAGCTAGCCAAGCTGGTCCTCTTTCTAGGCTGTACCATACTTCTTTATAGGCATATAAGAAGGATTTGCATATATTATTTATTATTTTTTAACAGGTATTTTTTTTGTTGCTATCCTTATTGAAGGAGACATTTTGTGAGGGGTCATACCATGGTACCTGCCGACCGTACCAGTCAAGGAGTGGTGTAGGGATGTATGATGTGATGCATCTCTTTCTTGGGGACTTTGTCACTTGGATTGGAGGCATACCAAGTAGTTTTGTTGTCTCCAAGTCATTGCCAGGTGGACTTATATGAGTTTTTGGTGAGTTATCATGATTTTAATGCTTGTTGGTCTGGCCATATAGCAGCAAATGGTCATGTTTCAGTTTGGTTTATGACTGGTTAATAATATCATATTTATGAGTTATCACCAGCAGTGTTTTTGGGTGTGTTTTAGAGGAGATATAAGTGTGCTTCCAATGGTGTTTTAGTTATGGTTGTGTTGGGTGCTTCTGGGCATTGTCTATAGCAAGTTACAGATTGTTTTTTAGTTTGATCAGCTCTAATTTGTCAGTATACCAACAAGAGCAAGTGCTGAGTGATTCTAGACCTTCATCAACCTATTGTTCATCAAACAATGGCATATATTTATGATGGCCCTTGAATACATTGTTTATCTATGTTAGATGGCCTCAGTTTGAACATTGCAGCAGTTAAGATTTGTGATTGGAACTTATATCAGCAGTTCATATTCACTAATGATGATTTTGTAGTGCATTGATATATTGTAGTACCCTGGATGGTAGTACTGCCAATAGTTTCATATTGCATTTCATTGAAATTGCACTCTACTAAATAAGCAATAAGTGGTTGTGATTGTTGTAATTGCACTCCATTGAATAAGCAAGAGGTGGATGCGATTGTTGTAATTGCACTCCATTGAATAAGCAAGAAGTGGATGTGATTGTTGTAATTGCACTCCACTGAATAAGCGAGAAGTTGTTGTGTTGGTTGTAAATTGTAATTGCACTCCATTGAATAAGCAAGAAGTGTCTATGCTTGTGTAAATGCACTCCACTGAATAAGCAATAAGTGCTTATGCTTATTGTAATTACACACTTTGCTGGATAAATGTAAAGTGTTTCCTTTCAGTTCTTGCATCAAGGACACCCCACTAAAGAAGCATAAACTTGACCAGCTTTGCCACCTAGTGTGCTTAGTAGATGATATTACTTCATGTTTCTCTGGGAAACATGAATCTCTCTGGGAAGTTTCCCAATTTGCAAGGGATGCTTCTAGGAGACGTATAGGGATGCAAAGAAACTTCACCTGAAGTCATGTCTAAAGACATTTGCATATGAGTCTCCAAGATGAGAATGAGTTTCCAATATGGGAGACAAATACCAAGGTCAGGGTACGAGTCCCTGATAACTATGCCATAGAGTCTCTCCAGTTATTTTCTATCTGCTGGATACACAGAGTTTACAGTTGTTACATCCAACAGGCGGTTGTGCTCCTCAAACCAGATATTAAATGTTGTGCTAGTGGCAATTTCAATACATTTACAAGATTAAGAAAACTTTAAAGCTTTTGGAAATATAGAAACAAGAAAACAATTTCTTTTAGAGAAAAAAATATTTTCCACAGTGAGATGGGTGAATCATATCACCTTCATATAGACGATTAATATTATATGAAATTACATGCTTCTTCAAACAAGATGTATTTTTACATGCCATGTTTACTATACTATGTCGAATCATGGACTGCTGTATCTAAATCTAAAACCTGCAAAATACATGTTATTAATTCTAAATATGAATAAACCCTTAATGAAAATGTCTTGTGATGCTGCAAAATTTTCACAGAATTAAGGTCAACAGTCTTTAGATTCTTTCTCCTTATATTTTACATATTTGTGTACAAGAGAAGCAGGTCCTTTCAGTTTCTGCGAAAGAACAGAAATTGGTAAGAACGATGGCTGTTTAGGCTGGCATTTGATTTCTATTGCAGTCATCAAACATCTTCAATTATAGAATTTCTGAAAGATAATTTTTCATTTTTACTCTGGTGTCAATTGCAATACTTACTTTTGTTATATTCATCAAAACGGACAGGAATGAACCATACATTACTGGCTGTTTGACCCAGTTTATTTTTTATTAACTTTTGCATGTACCAACATTGTGCTTACATGCTTGGCATTCTTCTTTTTGGTTTTGTTTTATGAATTAATTCGAGGGTAGTCTATAATTAGTAGCAATTACGTTTGTTCGGTATCTTGTTCACATGTTTCAGTCTTTTCTGCAGGAAATATAATAACTCAGCACTGGGAAGAGTAGCTTCTGCAGCCTTATCAATACCTTGGCGCAAGATTACTAAACTTGGGTCAAAGTAGACTCAAATGAAAGGTCAATACAACCACCTAACAACCCATGAAGGATTCAGTTTTGGACTTGCTTCCTGTGAATGTAACTAAGGCAGAATTTTTTGTTTGTTTGTTTAACCTTCACATTTTTCCACACTATTGTGGGTGTATGAACCAACTGAGATTTAACCTGGGCATCTTGGTGGTAAGCGCCCCCCTTACCACTAGTTTACAGATTGATGGACTAGGAAGAAGTATTGCATAAATTCAGAGGGTGTACAATAATACTACGTTTGATGTATTTTTTGTAAGCATCAACTGATTAATATTCTTTGATATCATATGTCAACTTAAAGAAACATAATCCATTTTTTCTTCACCGTTGTGGGACATTTTCCACTGTGTGGTAATTCACAAGAATTTTAATTGTATCATCTTATTTTTGTAAACCATGCTTCTTATACTCAAGACTTTGATTTATGTGATGAATGTCTAGAATGGATATAAAGGACATTGAATCTTTGCAAAAGCAGAGTTTTGTCATCTATTTAATCAATTTGCACATTTTCTTTTGTTATGACATGCTGATTTGTGGAACTGAAGATTGTGTTTTCCATATTGGAACCTCTGCTAAGCATTGATGATGTTAAGAAGTTGGAAAGCGGAGATATTAGAACATTTAATAGTTAAGAGAGGAGTTGATCAGTAGACTTGGTTTGACACAGTTAGATTGCTAACCTGAACAGGACAACATTTAATTGTTCTATTTTAACTTGTCAAGACAACTGGAACAAATGACAGACTCTAAACAAAATGGTCAAACTTTTTCTTAACAGTAAATTCTCACCTAAATATTAAACCACCATACATATGAGTCGTTTCTATATATTTGACTGGATAAATTTTATATTTTTTTATCCAAATGGTGCCCACTTTTGCACTCCTAGTAGCACGACCCAGGTAGCATCGGATCTCACAATAAGTTAACTATGAGAATTGCCACAGAATAAATTTCTCCACTACGATCTAGTCCCATACATGTGAAAGATTGGGAATAAGAAGTAAGATATGCTAACAGTAAGTACGCAGTGTCACGAAAACAAAAATATGAAGGATGCAGCATTGATGCAATTAGCAAGAATGTTTTGCAGTGACAGCAATGGAAAAAAATAACAAAAGACATGGACATAACCATTTAATTACAACAACGATTTTTTTCAATTCAACGAACAAGTTCTTTCGTGGTAGAAGGGCTGCCATTTCCCAAGTTTTCATTGAGAGTAGTTTTTTAAGTCATCGCTGTTTCCGACTCTTCAGGTTGTGTGATATAAAAAAATAGATTACTAGATGAAGCTAGCCTATTTAACTATGAATTTCACTATTTTAGTTTAGAATTTGAAAAGAAACAATAACTAAATATTCAAGCACATTTTACATTCTAATCTAAAGAATTAAGAAGAGGATGCGGTTGAATATAAAAAGAAATGTTAAAAAAAGGAAGGGTGAGAGGAACATGTTTATTTTGATTTTCTATGAAGATATTATAGATGACATTGTTCAAGAGGAGGGTCCACACTTCTATTTTAGTTTTTAGTTTTTTTTTGCCTTCGTGTCAACTAAGATGGAATCATATATAGTGATTTCTTGTTAGGTATAATTTTATTTATATGGTTGTTGTAGTGTTTGTCTTGTACAATTGTGATAGTGTTCGATTATGCTCATTTGACATGTACGTGTAACATGATTAGTTTGTAGGGATAGGGTGTTGTCTTATGCATGCATTTAGGAATGTGCTTCAATTAGATTCCCAAATGAATTTGAGAAAGATTGAGTTTGGTTTTTTGTGTAAAAGGTGTATCTTAAAGTGGAATTGGTGTGTTATTAATAATGGGAATCCTTGTAACAAGATGTGTCTGTTTTACAACTATTACTTCTTGCTATTGCTTTTATGTGTTGTATCTTTTGCCTAATGTGTTTTTTTAGTGTTTTTGTTTTCATTTATGTTTTTAAAAAAAAAAAGCTTGAAATTTGTCATTAATAATTGAGTTTAGGAAAGGGATTGCATGAAAAAGTAGAAGTCAATAAGAAAAAATAGTTTTCAACCATTAGGAATGTGATTGCATGTGGCAACATCCAAGGTGAAAGAAGGCAAGGTTTGAAGCAAAGATGAGGGTTCACGTGTCAACCAAGCTATTTGTGATATAGGGTGCAAGTTTAGGTAGAATTGGTGTGCCAAATAATCAAAATTGAGCATATTCATACTTAACAAATAAGTCAATGCTAAACATGAGCGAAAAGTGCAAAGTAGGCACTTTTCATCTCTACATTTTGCCTCCATTTTAGCATATGTGTGAGCTACAATGAATCAAGTATGCTAAAAAAAAAATTATTTGGTTAGACTTGGTTTTCAAAGGATATCAAAGAATCTTTGCTTGATGTCACTTTCTTGTCTTCACTCTTGCATCATCTTTAGATATGCAAAATATATACTAAGAAAAGTCATCACACACTATAGAAATATCTTGAAACAATCTTTTGTGCAATTTTAAGAAATTCCAAGTCAATTTTAATCAAATATGAAAGTTAGTTACAAAGATGTAATCAAGTTGACCTCCATGAAACCCAAAAGTAGAGGTTGAATGGGTTGAAGGGATTAGGTGTATGTGTTCAAACATGGAGTTGCTACCAAGTTGGCCCTCATAAAGGATACAATCCATGAGCAATGTGAGTGGAGTAGTACTTATTGAGGAATCACTTTAACCATTGCACAATGTAGGACCCATGAAAGTGTATTTAACCATTATGCAATATAGGACCCATTCCACAAAGTTGCTTTAACTAAGGTTTGTGATGTATGATCCATGAAGGGTCCCCTTAACTATAGCATGATATATATGCAAATAGAGGTTTTTTGTAGAGTGTATGCCCCCCTCAAATAATTAGGTGAGATAGATAGAATTATATATTGGCCCAAAGTGGGCTTTTAGAGAAAAACAATTCCACCAAATTGAGAGGATGGGTGATAAGGTATTATTTGCCCCAAGGTAGCCCCCAAATTGAGGATAAATGTTTTTTGATAAAATAAGCAGCAGATCAAGGTGTTAAACCCTTAACACAAAAGGCCTTCTTGAAATATGTTTTGAAGGGCACATGAAACCCATACAAAATGATGATTAATAGCAAAAAATTTGTAGCACAACAACAAACCAACAGCCTATAGTGATCCACCAAAGGCAATCATAGCCAGGAATGAAACACAATGGAACTAGCTAAAAGACAAGAGGGGCCTTAGCAAAATAGAACAACAAAACAAAAGAAAACCTCGCCAATCTAAGAGGTTTGAAGTTAAGCCTAACCAAAGAGCTCATAAGTGAAACTTTATCTAAATGGGTCAATCTAAGATTCTTAGAAGAATCAATCTCATCCACCAAATCTAGAATATTTGTATCCTTGAGGGGGTTCCCCTCAAGACTTCAACGAAATCTTCCACATTCAACCCCTTACCATGAGTCAAAGAGGATTCTAGAACTAAGGGGCCTATAGTGTCTTGCTTTTCTCTTATGGGGGACCCCAAAGAATTTTCAGCGGGACTAAAAGTAGAGAAACTTGAAACATTCCCTTCAAAACAAGTCTTCTCGGAAGAATCTTTGAAGAACTAACATGAATGAGAAAAATTTCCAACTCTAAGGTAGTGAGAGCACACCAAAGAGGAAGACAAAGTGAATAATATGCTCCCAAACACCCAACTTGGAATGAATCTTAATTTTATTTGGTAGAAGCTTACCAATATCAACACACACAAAATCTTGCATAAACTAAACATTTCTTGTCTTTCATGACCTTGTCTAAGGCTAAGAAAGAACCAAGACCATTACCTATACCACACAAGATATCTTCATCCGAGAATTCCAAAGGAAGTGATGGGAGCCTTACCCAAATGGAGGTCCAACTAGAATTTTCCTTGGAAGCATCAATTTTAGTTGTCCATCTTTTTAGAAAGAGGATAGATTTTCCAAAGAACCACAACCCACCAAGTATGACACCCTTTCTCTACTCAAGGTTTTGTAAGGAGAAAAGGAATAACCCTTTAGGCATAGCAACCATCTGTGGTCGACCAAAAGCATACCATCTCTTCAAAACCCACCAACAAATAGAATCTATATTTGGATGGGGGCCTGAGAACCTCCCAATAAGAGCATTTTCCATAACATCAATAGCTTTGTCAACCACAACATTAGGAACCCTAACCAAGAGGCAAGAGCCCATAGGGGTAATTGAGTGAGGGACAAGTTTCTTCCCCTTCACATCAGCATGGACAAGAGCAGCAACATCCAAAGACCCATCAAAGATAATCCCCTCACTCGATGTGGAAGTGAGTGGTCCCTTCTCAACAATAACCAATCAAATAGGGGAATTCATCACACCTATCTCCACAGAGGTGTGAGGACAAAGGAGATGCCCTCGTGAGAGAATGACTAAGGTCATTCAATCTAGACCCAGAACTAACATCCTTAATAGGTGTTTGTACCTTGTTCTGCCCTTTAGGACACATTGAAGCTGAAAAAAATCTAGTCCCATCAAAGTGAAACCCCTCACATGAAGTGGAAGAGGGGAATTCCTTGAAAACCGCATCCTTCTCAAAAGGGGAAGCCTTCGCACCTAACTCCATCAGGATGGGAGTGGGCAAGAGAAATCCCCTCCTAAGGGAATGCTCAAGGTCATGCGACCCAAGCCTACGCACCTAACTCCGTCGGGATGGGAGTGGGCAAGAGAAATCCCCTCCTAAGGGAATGCTCAAGGTCATGCGACCCAAGCCTAGAGCACACAAACTTAATAGGCACTTGAGAGCACACAAACTTAATAGGCACTTGCAAGCACACAAACTTAACAGGCACCTGCAAATCCTTCCTCTAGACATCATACAATGTTGAAGCCGACCCCTCCTGAAGAACCATTCAATGAGCCTCCATTCACAACGTCATGAGAGAAACATTGCTTTGGAATATAAAAGTAAATTACCATCACATAATCTTTATCTAAGAAAAATTAAATGCATTGGACAAGTAGAGTAAGCAAAGAAGTGAGAAATGTCATTTGAAACTAATTTTTTAACAATGACTAGAATATGATGGAGGGAAGATTTCAACTATGATTGTGAAGGAATTTGTGTGTGCTAGGAAAAAATGTAGTCAATGAAAAGAAAGGCACCTAGAATTTGACGAGAAATTATTTGGAGGAGAAAGTATCATGGAATAAAAATATGCATTTTGGTAGAATCTATCTAGGTAAAGAATTTGGAAAAGAAAAGAAAGGGAGCAAGTGCTTTAAAGCACCCTCAATATATAGAGAAAAGATGAAAAAAGAAGTAATTATTCATTATGAGAATCACTATTTTATGATTGAGAGCTATGATTGTTCCATCACAATGCCTCAATAATGAGTTGATAAAGATCCTTCTTTTTGGTCATTAGCTTTACAACAAAATATGCCAAAACTCTATGTTCTAAAGCATTTTGAGGACAATAGTCAAGGAACATTTTTGGGGGACTATATATATTTTAAAAACTTAGCTACACATGACATCAAAATTCAAGTTTAAAAATGCATAAATTTTATGATATTTGGGTATAACAATAATAAAAAATAGAAAGTTCAATGTTTTCATTGCAATAGTCTAAGATAAGATTTATTGGGGACTATATTATTGTGGACAAAGATTTTGGCACCCTAATGCTTTATTGCACTTCTAGGGTTTTTCTCCTCAAAGGAGAAAGATGGGCCAAAATGGGAAATGTCTATGCTCAAAATCAATGCAAGAATGGATGGAAAATGCCTAGATGCAATGTTTAAATGCAAGAAACTCATAAAAGAAATGATTTATTAATGCAATACCTAAGAAATGCAAGTTGTTTGAAAACACATTGTGATATGCAGAATGATAGATTAAATGCAATAAAGAACAAGATAAAGATGCTAAACAGAAATTGTGCACTTGGAAACTGATTAAGGACAGAATGAAGACTGTAAATGTCTCTGAAATTTTGGAGATTTTGATTTTCTAACCAACTGGGACACTTACACCAAGCTGAGCAACTTAGTCCCAGGTAAGGGAAATTGCTTAGGAACCTGTTTCTGCTAAATGGGTATCCAAAATTGCAAAACCTCTAACAACCAATGTAGTGGGACTAAGTTGCCACTGTTCACGACTTAGTCCATTTTGGCTTTTTTGCAAATCCGAAAGTGGAAATGGAAGTCCTCAATCTGCACTTTATTTTCTGACGGAAACTCGGATCCGAACCTGTGAAAATACTTACAAATTAGAGTATAAATTGGTTTCTGATGGGGGGTTTGTCTTGGTCAAACCCCTAGTTGGTATTTAAACCTTGAAAGAGATGATAAAATCTACATAAAACCATAGCCCTAAGTGTATCTAAGACTAGGAAGTCTAAAAATAAGATGCAACCCTTTTTTAACATGCAAGAATAAGATGCATAAATGAAACTAGAAAGATGCAAGACTCATTCCAAGAGACCCTAAATCACTTTAGAAATGAATTTTAATGACATGCAAACCTTCCTTAGGCTAAAAATAGAGAGAAAATGGAAGATGGAATTACTTGAAAACAAGTCCTTAGGCTTGATTTGATGGCTAGTTGCATCTCCTCAACCTAGATTTCTCCATGATTCTACATAGGCATCCATGATCAACCCTTTGCAATGTGAGATATTAGAAAAAAAGTGAGCTTAAAGACCTGCAAAAAACCTTAACTTGTTGCCCTAAAGCTTCAACTTTGTTGTAGATAGACTAATAAATCTTCTTGTGAAAGATATTCAATACTTGACTCTTGAATTTGCTTGTTGAAAATGACTTAATGTTGTGAAAAATGACCTAAAAACATATATTTATAGGCATCAATACCCAATTATTCATTATTTTAACTTCATAGGCCAACATCCATCAGGAATTTGAATTAGGTCAGTGATTTTCTTGCTCAAAAGGGACTAAGTCACCACCTTGGGCGACTTAGTCCCACTGGGGGTTTTTGAGGTGGGTTTTCTGGAATTTGAATGATTTGAATGTTGTTTGTCAAGATTTGTATGATTTGTGAGTGGAATAGGTCTGAAAGTCCAAAATAATGAGTTTTAGGGGCCTATAAATGCAGTTTTTAAGGGGTGATTGATGCAAAGGTGTCTAAAATAGGACTAAATTAGACCACGGATTGTACTATCTCCAAAGGAGTACAATTTACGTGTCCATAGTTAGCCTCCACTTTAGCGCCCATATGACTCTACATGCATATGTAAGCTAAAGGACTCTAAACAGTGCACTTGACTTCATAAAAGGATACTCATTCAAAAGATGGGAGAATGAAGCCCCCAGTGTAGTTATATGCAAAACCACAACATTAGGAACCGCATCCTACAACAAAAATTCATTAATTGTCCAAAAATCCTTTTATACCACTTCTAGAAATTGAATTTGAGGGTAGATATATGCCCCCTCTTGATTTTGCTTGCTTTACGCTAGTGGAATCAAGGTAGCAAACTAGCCACATCGAATAAGGAACATCATATTGTAGGACATATCCAAGTACCATGCCTCATAACGATAGACAATTGATGATGTCAGGTGCGGAATCACGATTCTAACACATCAAACGGCATCGAAAACAAAGTTCCCTAGCACCTGTTATGGTGTTTTGAATGGAAAGTACTTTATTAACTCTTAAGATAGGAAAAACCCTAATTTTATACATAAGAGTAAAAAAGAATGAAAAGAGTTAAAAGAGGTAAAAGTGAAGTAATTTATCACTTACTATTTCATTTTACCTTCTTATAGCGTGAGAGTGACTAGTGAAGACAGAAAGATGAAGAGAAGACGAGACTACAGGCCTGCAAGATTGGGCATTCTACGGGACCAGGTCACGCACGGCGAGTGTCATCACGAGGTGAGTCGATTCTGCTACCTATGCTTTGTGATTATGTTGTTATTTAATGATTTTTATACATTTATAGGTTAATTTAGGATCTTGAAAAAAAGTTCGCAAAGTATCCCCTTTTTTCGCAAAGTGTCCCATTTGTTCGCAAAGTGTCCCTTTTGTTCGCAAAGTGTCCCATTTATTTGCTAAGTGTCCCAAAAGGGTTCTAAAGTATCTAGGGCCTTTAGGAAAGCACACTAGATGAACTTTAGTACACTTGCATGATGAATAAAGTAAAAATTAAAGATATTAGATAATTTTTAGAGCATATTTTTGTGGTTTTAATAGGTACCCACCCATTCGTGGCAACATCTAAGGGGTAGGTAGCTGAGTTTTTTGAGAGATTTAGCCCCATCACTTACAACAGAGGAGACAGAGCACCTACAGGCTATGGGTATCTATTGGGTGTACCTCATGCCCCCCATGAGGTACCATGATGCTATGTTGACGATACTCTACAAGCGCTAGGATGTAGACACATGCACATTCCACCTTTTGTCAGGTGAGATGACTATTACCCTAGAGGATGTACACTGCATTCTCTGAGTTCCTATTCAGGGAGAGCATGTATGGTTCCAGAGAGACTGCACCTTCTACGAGCAGAAGGCCAATACACAGTACTATATAGGTGGTCCACTGCATGATGAGCGAGTGAGAGGGTGGATTGACCTGGCAATGTTACTATATTCATGAGCGCCAATGGTGAGATAGATCATGATGCATACAGTGGCACTAGTTCTCGTCCCCGATGGGTGGGTAGTGCACCTTGAGGGAGGACTAGTTCACTTGATACGTAGGATGGTGGAGCATCGTACAGTATATGCCTAGGGGCGTTGTATCCTGGCACATTTATATTATGATCTTGGTCGATTTGTTTTCCAAGAGGTAGACAGCATGGTGCATTGCACACTTCTACAGGTTTGGTGCCTGGAGCATATTATGTGTATCAGACCAATCGGCTTCTTATGTGCTATAGTAGTGGGTTATCCTCGGGCCTTCGGTTATCCTCTACAACAATTATGGCAGTATGGGGATTTACATTTTTGGAGAGTGAGATTTGATCGACTAGAGGAGGATGAGATCTTATGGAGACCTTATCAACTAACGCTATAGTGCCCAGATCACACGAGACAGTTGAGAGACTACAATTAGATAGATTTTGGTTGGTCGACATGATCACGTAGTATGCCCTTTCTACTATGATCAAGTCATGCGGCAATTTGGACAGATTTAGAGACCACCCCGAGCACGATCCTTTTTCAGGAGGTCAGTGCGGAGTGCCTAAAGACCAAGTGATACAGTGCGGCTCACTCTAGACCATGTTGTCGAGTGGCTCCGACTTCTCAGATCATGACCAGCCTCCAGTCTCTGACACAAACAACGTCGGTGCCACATGGGATTATGAGGAGTGGTGGACGGTATCACAACCAACCTCCAATCTCTAACACAAACGACGTCAGTGCCACATAGGATTATGAGGAGTGATGGATGGTATCATGACTAGCTCTTGTATATCCGATTGATGAGCTTATAGGGGATGCAGGACCATTGCGAGATGAGGGAGATGATAGAGAGGATAGGGCCAAGGAGACATGATATAGAGCCGCAGACATATTTACTAATGTCATTGATGATGAGTAGGATGAGGATGTAGATCTAGACTTTGATGGCCAGGAGGGAAAAGAGGAGGAGGATGAGGAGGAGGAGCCACCCCTGAGTGAGAGTGATGAGGCAATAGCTGAGGATCGATACAAGTGGGGAGAGCCCTCTCCCATTTGTATGATGAGATCATGAGCAGCAGCTGCAACAAGCATCAGTACCCACAGTCGTGAAGAGGCTAGCACATCTTCCATGCCCCCTGTACAGGACGATGTTGATATTTCTCAACCTACAAGAGATATAGATGATGATATTTGATTTTATGCATGTACTTTAGTGTTTATGCTCTTTGTATATATATATATTAGGATGTGTATTAATTGTGTGTTGTTTCTACTTTGTAGGAGCGACGAAAGATTGGTGGGAGTTCTACCATCAAGCAGTTGCAGAGATAGTGCCAACATCCATCGACGAGGAGGAGATGGACTCAGATTATGTGCCCCCACCTATTGTGGAGCAGGATCTAGAGTCACTTTGGCCATTTGCAAGATTACAAGTAGCATATGAGAGTCTAAGGAGATGACTCCGCCAAGCTGAGACTGTGGGATAGTCATCCTAGACTCCAATAGAGGTTGAGAGACTAGAGGCAGAGGTAGCATGACTACAAGCGGAGAGGGAACAGATAGAAAGGGAGCATCAGGTGGTCCTTGGACGGATACAGGGCTTAGAGTTTGCACTCAAATTCGATGGATCGCGATCTTGATCACATACGACCATCTCCTGACGTCCTACTACCAGATCAAGAGTACCAAATGCCAAGGGATCGAGTACCCATAGACCTTAGTGATATTGTATATTGTGATGATATGTACATAAAACTTTGGATATATATATATATATGAGCATTTGATGTTTTATTACTTATCTTAATGTGTTTGACTGTTAAATAGCAATGTGATTAATTAAATAACCTTTGTAAGATTATTTAATTAATATGTTCATGATTTAACAAGACTTATGTGATCTAATTAAAACTTATTACAGTTTCTTTTAGATACGACATAATGATTAAGTATGTTATGCTAAATTAAATGTATTAATGATCTAACTTATCATAACACATAAGATGAATGTGAATAGTATGAAACCTAAAGTAATTATAAAAATAAATTAAATAATCACTTTAGTGCTCAAGACATACGCATGATTGATTTGTTAATAATGAAGAAATGTGAAAGCATATAGGATATGACCCAATAGCTTTAACAACACCGCTTTATCATTCATACTATTCAAAGGAGTTAGACATAATATCGAAACAAATGCACAACATTGATAGGTTCCTTAAGGGGTGTGCCATCTAGTTCTGTTAACATGTATGCACCAAAGCCAAAAGTTTTGTCAACTATGTATGATCCTAACCAATTAGAACTGAATTTATCTCTATCATTTGGGTCAGCATTAATGTTGCGTTGATTTGTAGATAGAACTAAGTCACCCTTGTGGAATGATCGAGGGATAACATTAAGATTGTAATGGTGATGTTTCTATTTGCAATAAGCTCGAAGATGTTCAAGAGTGTTAATGTGTTGTTCATCGAGCATCTCAAGCCAGTGTAATCTTTTCTTTCTATAGTGTGTGTCATCAACAAGTCCTTGAAGAGCAATTCTTAGTGTGGGAATCTTTAACTCCAAGGGCATTATTGCTTCACTGCCATAGACCAAATTATAAGGTGTGGTCCCTGTGGAAGATCAAACACTTGTGCAATAGGCCCAAAGCACATAGTGTAATTGTGTGTGCCAATCCCTATGATGTTTATTAACAATTTTCTTCAAAATTTGTTCAAGGACTTTATTAGTTGATTCAACTTGACCATTAGATTATGGGTAATAAGGTGTTGAAAACCGATGTTGGATATTAAAGGTCTCCAAGAATTTCTTCACATCATTATTCTCAAATGGTGTACCATTATTAGAGACTAATGAGGAAGGGAGTCTAAAGTGAGCAATAATGTGTTCTAGGATGAAACAACATATTACCTCGGTTGTTGTAGATCGAAGAGGAATGGCCTCTACCCAGTTTGTGAAATAATCAGTTGCAGTGATAATAAAGGTATGTCCAACAAAAGAAGGGGGTGAAATTTTTCCTATAATGTCTAATCCCCAAACCGCAAAGGGCCATATCGGAAGTTGAGTTTGAATTTCATTAGTAGGAGCATGATGCAAATTGCTATGTTCCTAAAATTTATGACATTTTCAAACATAATCGAAGCAATCACATTCCATGTTGCACTAGTAATACCTGATACATATAAGTTTTTGAACCAATGTTTTCCCTCCAAAATGTCCACCACAAGCACCTTCATGGGATTGGTGAAGTGCTAGAGGTATCTCGGATTTTTTTAAGCATCTAAGTAAGAGACCATTGAATGACCTTCAATACAGCACATCAGCGAGAATTATATATTTAGATGCAAGCTTTCGTAAACAAGCATAGAGGTTTTTGGTTGTTGGCTCGGAAAAGGTACCACTTTTCAAATAGTTGAATATGGTATCATACCATTCACTCGAGTTTTCCTCATTTGTCATTAAAGCTTCTTCTATTCTTTCATCAATCGAAGGTTTCATGATAGGGTGAATAGTGAATGTGAAATTTTTTTAAGGATCTTGAGGGGATATAAGAGAGGTAGCACTTGCAATTGCATCCACAAGCCGATTATCTTTTCATGGGATGTTATCAATGGTAAATGTCTAAAACTTCTTTAACAAGTGCATGATAATTTTTTTGTATTTGGATAATTTGTCGTGCTTGGCTTGATATGTTCCATTTATTTCTTTAATTACTAATTGTGAGTCACCAAAGATCTTAATATCTTTGACACCCATGATTAAAGTAGCACGCAACCCAACAATTAATGCCACATACTTAGTTGTGTTATTTGTACATAGGAAATTCAAGTGATACGACAAGGGAATAGGCTTTCCTATGGGTGGAATTAAGATAACTCTAGCACCAGAGCCTGTTCTACACTTGGATCCATCAAAATATAATTCCCATGTAGGAACATCTATTGTCAACACATTATCATCAGGAAAAGAGTCATTGCTAGGTAAGGCTAGAGGAGAAGGAGCATCAACTAAGTGGTTGGTTAAGGCTTGGCCTTTGATTGTTTTTTGTGAAACAAACTTAAGGTCAAACTCAGTCAACAACATTACCCATTTAGCTAGACATCCTAATAAGTCTTTCAGTAAAAATATGTTTGAGAGGATCAAATTTTGTCATGACTTGTATTTCCGCATTTAGTAAATAATGTCGCAACTTACTAGTAGCGAATACAAGAGCTAAATATTTTTTTTCAATCGGTGTGTATCGTGTTTCATAATCAATTAAAGTTCAACTAATTTAATAAATAGGATGTTCTTTTCCATTGTCATCTTATTGAGCCAACAATGCTACAAGACTATGGGTAGATGTGGCTATGTAAAGGATGAACGGTTTGTTTTGCATAGTGGGTTGTAAAACGGGCGGAGTTGCAAGGTATTCCTTCAAACTCTCAAAGGCATGTTTACAATCCTCATTACAATCAAGATGCACATCCTTCTTGAGGAAATGTGTGAAAGGTAATTTTCAATCAGCTAAGGAGGTGAAAAAATGATGGATGGCTTGAATTCTTCCTTGTAACGTGCGCAATTGAGTAATGTTCCTAGGAGGTGGCATGTTTATTATAGCATCAATTTTCTTTGTGTCAACCTCAATGCCTCTGTGAGATATGATAAACCCTAAAAATTTTCCATTATCTACTCCAAAGACACTTTTTTCGGATTTAGGCGCATGTTGTATTTATGCATTCATTCAAATATTTATTGAAGGACATTCACATTGTCTTGTCTTGTTAAGGATTTGCTGCAGATGTCATCAACATAATCTTCCAATATTTTGTGTATGTTATCATGAAATATCAATGTCATTGCTCTTTGATAAGTTGCGCCTGCATTCTTTACTCCAAAGGGCATCATAACCCAACAAAATGCTCCCCAAAAATATGTAAATGTTGTCTTATATTGATCTTGTGGGTTGATAAAGATTTTATCATAACCAGAAAATCCATCCATGAATGACAGCAAAGCATGTCCTGCAGTGGAATCCACTATCATGTTGATATTAAGAAGGGGAAAATCATCTTTTAAAGAGGCTTTATTCAAGTCATGAAAATCCATACATATCCTAATACAGTTATCAGGTTTAGCAACTATGACAATATTTGAGATCCAAGGAGAATAATCAATAGGTTGAATGAAACCTATGTCAAGGATTTTTTCAAGTTCTCCTTTAACATGCAAGGCTATCTTAGGGTTCATTTTGCATATCTTTTGGTGAATAGGCTTAGCATTTTCAACAAGAAAAATGTTATATGTTACTATATTTGGATCTATTCCTAGCATATCCGAATATTTCCAAGCAAATTTTTTAGGAAAATAATGAAGCAAGGTTGCAGTATCCTCTTATTCTTCATCATCAAGACACTTCCCAATCTTAATGACCTTTACTATATCATCTATGTCCATTGGTGTATCAATTGTATCCCCTAAGGGGAGTGCATTTGACTTAGGAAATTTGAGATCATATGGTTCCATGCTTGTATGTGGCTTCTCACTTATGTTGTTTTGCTTGGTGTTAATCATGGCACAGGTAACTCATTTCATGGGAGGAGTAGAGGATGTCGTGTCATAAACTCCTAACAGTTGTTTCGAATCTTCATCACTTTCAACATACTCCCATGATGGTGGTAAATCCATATCAAGGAATTCAGGATGATTTAGCGTGAGATTGATTTTTAGTTTACATGTGATGGTGTTGATGTTGAGCGATGGTCGTTAAGTTGCTTTTTTATCTTAGAAAAAGAATATCCCAAACTGGTATGTCTCTTGTGTATTAGGTTCTATAGGAACATGAATGCCTTGTTCATGTTTTCCACATCCTTTACCATTGTACATCCCAATTATTTCACAAACTCATAACCTCATCCATAAAGTCTTTGGACATTTCCTTCAAGTTGGGTGGTTTTTGATAATCTCTCATCAAAATTTGTTGTGTATGTTGTATTTTCGTCCAAAGTAGATGAGGTAGATGCTTGGGAAGATTCTTCTGAATTCTGAGTTGACATAACCATGGGTTGTTTTTGTTTTTCATCCTCTTTTTGTGTAATTATGTATTTTCCCATGAATGAAGGTGTGAATTCTAATGTACCCCAATCATCACCTAGCAATTTAGACACAGGTTCTTTTTCTTGTTTGCTAGTCTCAAAGGGTTCTATATGAGATGTTGGAATTAATGTGTTTAGAGGATTGGTTGTTCCTTTTTCAAGTTGTAAGCAACTTTCAAGCTCATGGTCTATTTCAACTCGATAAACTTTGTTGCTATAGACATATTTCATTATTCAATGAAGGGTCGAAGGCACCGCATGCATCTCATGAATCCATGGCCTTCCCAAAAGAAGATTGTATGAAAGATCATAGGGAATGGCATGAATAGAAGTTTACAAAGTAGCCATTCTGACTATGATATGTAAAGTAATTACACTGAGCGGTTGCTCTGTGATATTGTCAAATCCTCTAATAGATAAGGAATCAGGTTTAATTTGTGATTTATCCACACGTAATCGATCTAGGAGCTTTACACTATGCACATTAAGGGCACAACCATTGTCAACAAGGGTCCATTTGATGCCTATTCTATTGAATTGAGCAATTATCATAAAGGCCTCATTTTGTTTCCTTAATTCTAATAGAGGGAGCTCATGTTGATGGAAGGTAATGTCTACATTAACTGCATTCATTCCTTGTATAAGAGCTACCACATCATTTGCGTTTGTACTAGGTGGAACCACTATTTGTTGCAATGTCATTTGAGGCATAGAGTGATAGTTTGGTGAATTCTGAAGAAGGTACCAAAGGGATATCTTTTCGGGAGTGCTCTTAAGTTGCTCAACAAGATCATACTCCCTTAATCGAGGAGCACTAGGCAGTATAGAATTGGGAAAAGGTAAGGAGGTTGGGGTTGGTTGCGGGTTATTTCTAGTGTAATGTGTGTGAGCAACAACATCATGCTTAGGTGGGTAAAGGGTAAACTTGGGTTTAGGTGGAGGTTTTTTGAAAATTGAGGTGTTTATGTAGCTTAATACTTTGTAAAACTATTATACTTGTTGATCTAAATATGTATTCTTTGTTACAAATTCTTTGTGGGTGATTATCTGATTAATTCATTTTATCATTTGTAGAATGAAGACATAAGTTGTAGAAGAATTAGATAGGATATTAGAAAGATACACAAGCATATACCATGTAGAAACCCTTTCAGGAAAAAAATTCACCAAGAATTAATCTATTATTCAATCTTTGAAGTGGATTGCAATAGCTCCAATTCTTGCTTGAGAATGCTTCTTTTGCCTTCACCAAATTTTCTTCACAACCTACAATAAAACTGATCCAAACTCTCTTCAATTTGCTTAAGATATATAGGCAATAAACAACTTTGTAAACTCCATAAGAGTTACAATTACAATGCTCAATCCCTATCCCTAAAAGGTATGCCTATCTCTTGCAAGTAAAGTTATGTCGTGAAGAACAATGTCAAATCCTCATCTTCATGCATTTGGGTGTCCCAAACTGAAGTGCCAACTCAACCTTTATTTTGTAAATATCTTCAAGGCTTCATCCTCAAAGTAGGCACCCAAGAGTGGGCCCACTTAACTTATCCTTTTGAAATATCTTACCATGTAAAGGATTTAATTCCAAGAAGCCAACTTGGGTGCCCAAGTTGGGTCCAAGTAATTTCTTGTTAATTGAAACATCTCTCTCCACCATTCATGCAAGAATGGTCATCCCTATTAACTGAAGGTAGTCCCTATTATTTGTCATGCAATCAAGTCATTAGCCATGCATTCCAAGTTAACTGAAGTCAACTAGAATTCAACTAAAACTAATTGAAGATAACTGAACCATAACTAAATTGAACTAAACTGAACTGAACCAAACTGAATTGAACTAAACTAAACTAGTTCTAAATTGAATTGAATTGAACTGAACTGAACTGATCTGAATTGAACTGAATTGAACTTCATCCATGCAAACATCAAACCCTAACTCCTAGGATCTTTACATGCATTCAAAAGTGTTATCTCTTACTCTGAATAGTTAACTGAACTCAAGGTGAGTGTCACCTACCATGTGGGCGCCCCATGTTCCCTTATTATTTAGGGACTCATAATGGACACCCTCACATGCTCCTAACATTTAGAATTAATTACAAATGTCAATTAACATGATTATTTCATCAAATATTAATCTCTTTTTAATCCTAGTGTTGTGTAACACTTTCCAAGGACTTAGGAGATACATGAAATAAATAATGTTTAGGATTGCATTTAAATGGCATACTATTTCCAACATTCTCCCACTTGACATTATACATTGCAATTATTCTAAACAAAGAATAATAATTTTAAATCAAGTATAGGATTCAAGGCCAATGGCCTTCCTGCACCAACTAATCAATCCATGCTAACTTCAAATGCAATCTGCATAATCATGAAGCTCCAATCAAATGATAAAAACCAAGAGAACTTATCTATAGGAACTGGTTTCATGAGATAATCTACAATATTAATTAAAGTTTCAACTTTCTCAATTAATACCTTCCCACTCTCAACCATTTCTTGCACAAAGTGATATTGAATATCAACATGCTTAGTACAAGCATGATACATAGGATTTTTGGCTAAACACATAGCACTCTGACTATCACATTCAAGTTTAACTTACTTGCAATTAAAACCAATACCTTTACCAAGTCTTTATAACCAAATTGCCTCTTCAAAGGCATGTGTAACCACTAAGTGTGTTGAACTCACGTTCAACCAAGGTGTAGGCTCCTCGGTCTTTTTTGTTGGAAAAACTTTTCTTGCTAGTAACCATTCCAACACATGTCTTTGACCATAAGAGAACTCAAGCGTCGCCTATTTCTCCGAGTATCCATGAGGACTTGTAACCAACCAATCCATGCCAAACTCCAAATGCAACATAACACTATCATGAAGTAATCAAGCAAATGATTAATGTGCCCAATACTTAAGAGAACTACACAAGATCAATGTCAAAGCTCCAATCTTGAACATAAACATGACATTCATGATCTAACCATCTCCTATTACAAGATCATATGCACAATAACATACATCCTGGTCTCAAGAGAACATGTAATATGCCAAACTCTAAATGCATATCAAGAGTAAACCATGACATAATAGCAACCACTCTAAACCAATAAAAAACCATATCCCCAATCACATGAAGATAACCTTACCAATGATGCATCCATGTCAATGCCAACAACTCCCACTAAACTATGGTACTGAGTTACGCATGAAATTATGACTACCATCCTCTTCATGAAGATCACTATATCCTACCAAAGCTCCCACTGAACTGTGATACCTATACATGGCATCAAGATAAACATCAAACCATCACTGTCAAAAGCATATGGAATTTCAGATATTTTCTCATGATCAAAATTATCATAACATGTACCATGTCACAACTCTAAACCGCTAATCAATAGTATACCATGACATAATAACAAAACCATCCTACAACCAAGAATCCACTTCATTGCCAAATGCTCCCACTGAACCGTGATACTGAGCAATCCCATGGCATCATGATGCACATAATCAAAATCACATTTTTGTCATAAACTCACACCAAACCAGTGAATCCAAGCTCTCAATGACACATGATAAACATCCTCTAAAGCAAGAATATATACCTCTTGTAACAAACTTATTTTCCAAAATCAGCAATAACAAAAATAGTAAAAGCTCCCACTATAGCCAAAAAACCTCCAATTTTTTTAAGAGAAAGGCGTCCCAATACTCTACCCAACCTTAGCTTTGATACCAAATGTTGAAAATTGAGGTGTTTATGTAGCTTAATACTTTGTAAAACTATTATACTTGCTAATCTAAATATGTGTTCTTTATTACAAATTCTTTGTGGGTGATTATCTGATTAATTCATTTTATCATTTGTAGAATGAAGACATAAGTTGTAGAAGAATTAGACAGGGTATTAGAAAGATACACAAGCATATACCATGGAGAAATCCTTTCAGGAAAAAAATCCACCAAGAATTAATCTATTATTCAATCTTTGAAGTGGATTACAATAGCTCCAATTCTTGCTTGAGAATGCTTCTTTTGCCTTCACCAAATCTTCTTCACAACCTACAATAAAACTGATACAAACTCTCTTCAACTTGCTCAAGATATATAGGCAATAAACAACTTTGTAAAATCCACAAGAGTTACAATTAAAATGCTTAATCCCTATCCCTAAAAGGTACGCCTATCTCTTGCAAGTAAATTTATGTCGTGAAGAACAATGTCAAATCCTCATCTTCATGCATTTGGGCGTCCCAAACTGAAGTGCCAACTCAACCTTTATTCTCTAAATATCTTCAAGGCTTCATCCTCAAAGTAGGAGCCCAAGAGTGGCCCCACTTAACTTAGCCTTTTGAAATATCTTACCATGCAAAGGAGTTAATTCCAAGAATCCAACTTGGGCACCCAAGTTGGGTCCAAGTCATTTCCTGTTAATTGAAACATCTCTCTCCACCATTCATGCAAGAATGGTCATCCTCGATAACTGAAGGTAGTCCTTGTTATCTGTCATGCAACTCAAGTCATTAGCCATCCATTCCAAGTTAACTTAAGTCAACTAGCATTCAACTAAAACTAATTGAAGATAACTAAACTAAACTAGTTCTGAATTGAACTGATTTGAACTAAATTGAACTGAACTCCATGCTTGCAAACATCAAACCCTAACTCCTAGGATCTTTACATGCATTTAGAAGTGTAGACACCTAAATTTAGACACTTAATTTATCCAAATTTATCACTTTTCATCTAAACATTCTCTTATCTGAGTTAATTAAGTAATATTACTATTATTTAATTAATACCCTTAATTTTGCCAAATCCTTAAGGTATTTAATTAATAATTAAATACTTTACTCTTTTAATCCTCCTTTCATCAAATAAATTAAATAAATAATACATTTATTTAATTCCTCACATGTCATTTTCATCTAATCCTAATCTATCTCCTAATTTCTTCATTAAGGATGTGCACATACCTAATCCTTGATTAGAATGTGTCACATCCTCCAACTTTTGCAAGTTGGCTTCTAAACCTCATTTATCTTCTAATTACTGATTAATTAATCTTAATCAGTACCTTGGTCAACTCTCTCTATCCCCCAAAGAATTTTTAATTCATTTTTATTCCTCCAAGAATCCCCTCTCTATCCCCCAAAAAAATTTTAATTCTTTTTTATTCCTCCAAGAATCCCCTTTTCCCATGCATCTTT
>VDFB02033974.1:0-27191 GCA_007258455.2 Sequoia sempervirens | reverse complement strand
TACCCTTTTTGTTGCTTCCAATGGCACATCTTTGGTTCTTGTATGGGTTGTGAAAGATAATTAACATCAAAATTAATATTCGGTCTAGTGTAGGTCAAGTAAATCAAATCTCCAATCATTTTTCAATAGAGATTTGCATTTACTTGAGCAAATGGATAAAAAATAGACAACTACAATCCTAATTCCATGGGTGTAGACATGGGTTTGGAATCCATCATTCTAAACTTATCAATTAATGTCTTGTCATATTTTCTTTGAGATACAAAGATATGGTGATTAGTTTTCCATACCTCTAAGCCAATACAATAGTGTAGTAGCCCAAGATTTGTCATATCAAACGCTTTCTTGAGATCATTCTTAGTTGTCCCAACCATTTTTTTTGAGTTTCTTGTGATAACTAGGTCATCAACATATACATTGTTAATCCCAATCTATCCCATTGTTCCTTGAGGTAGAGATATGGGTCATATGGATGCCTACTAAATTCATGTTGTAGAAAATGTTCATCAATTTTGATATACCAAGCTCTAGGAGCCTATTTGAGACCATACAGAGACTTAATAATTTTTCATACCTTTTGTTCTTTACTAGGTGCAATATATCCCTCTTGTTGCATCATATAGACCTCCTCCTTAAGGTCTCCAATGAGAAAGTAACTCTTTACATACATTTGATACAACTTCCATCCAAATTGTGCAACTAAAGAAAAAATCATTATAATGGTTATGATCTTTGTTTTGGGAGAAAATGTTTCTTCATAATCAATCCCTTCTTTTTGGGAATATACCTTAGCTATAAGTCTATCCTTATACTTATCTATATTTCCATCTACCTTATACTTGGTCTTGAAGATCTATTTACATCTAATGAATTTCATACCCGATGGAAGATCAATAAGCTCCCAAGTCTTGTTTTTCATTAGGGATTGATATTTTGTATCCATAACCTCCTTACAAGGTTTTGATTCCAACACTTCCTAAACATTAAATGGTTCAAAGTTATCAACTACTAAACTCATTAGTGCTAGATTCACTTCATTGCAATTCATGCTATGAGTCCTCAGTCTTGAAGTTGAAGTATTTGGGACTCCATCTAGCTTTGCATTGCAAATGGTACTAGTATACCCTTTGGGAATAGGTCATGTGATATTTGTGTTTGTTGAATCAGATTGATTATCAACATTCTCATCAGTTTTCTCATCTAAGTTAAATATAGGAACACCATTTGGAGCAAGTGATGTTGTCGAAGGTGAGATTAACTCTTTTCTCATAAAAAATGACATCTCTATTAATGTATACCTTATTTGTGGTAGGATCCATAAGTTGATAGGCCTTAAACTCATTACTACAACCAAGAAAAATACATTTCATAGATTTATCATCAAGCTTATTTCTCTTTTGCTTAGGAATGTACATGAATGCTATGCAACCAAATACATAAAGATGAGAGATAGAAGGCTTAAGTCCTAATCATGCTTCCTCTAGTATGATGCCATAAAGTGCCTTGGTTGGTGCATGATTCAAATTATAAATTGTTGTATGTACAGCTTCAACCCAATATACGTCCCAAATAAGAATCATTCAACATGCTACATACCATCTCCATAATGATGTGGTTATGTCAAGTTCAACAATTCCATTTTTTGAGGTGTGTACTATGTAAGTTGAATTCAATTGACAACAAATCCTATTCTTTCAAGTAGGTGGAGATTCTATGTTAGTGTATTCCCATCTTGATATGAGTGGAGGACATTAATACAATGATTCATTTCTTTCTCCACAAGAGTTTGAAACTCTTTGAAGTAGGAAAAAGCTTCATCTTTGTTCTAGAACTAATAAACCCACATTTTTCTTGTGTGATCATCAATTAAAAGTTGAAGGTAAATGAAACCATTATGACTAGGTGCCATGGGTTTACATAGATCGACATGCACTAGCTACAAAGTTTGGTTTGCATGATGCTCACTAGGATGGAAGAGTGCTCTATGTTGTTTTACAACAAGACAACTAGAACAAATAACACTTGATTTCTCAAGTGAGGGAAGCCCTTTTCCCATCACTTTATTACTATGAGTAAGCCAATAACTAATGCTCAAATGAACAAATCGATGATGCCATAACATAAAAAATTAATTATTCTTAGTCATAAAGGTTTGATTGTTGTCAATATTATCAAGCCTACATTTTTTACCAATTTCAGAAGTACTTGCAACAATCCTTGAATTTTTAGATTTATCATGGATGAGGCATACCTTTTTATTATCATTTTTTTCAAATACAATCCTCAAGTTGTGGTCAAGAAATTGATTGAAAAATAGGATATTTTTGGTAAGTCCTAGCACATGTAAGACTTCAGTGAGACTACAATGATGGATGCCAAATTGCAAGGAGATGTCACCGATACCTTGGATGTCATAGGTGATCTCATATCCAAGAGAAACTTACCATGATGGGATTTTAATTTGAGAAACCACTCATCTATCCAATCATGTGCTTGGTAGAACTTGAGCCCACATACCAAATAGTATTTATTGTGAACTATCTTCACAAGTGTGGGTAGAAAACACATACTCCTCTTCTTGAGAGTCATCTTCTTTAACAATGTTTTCATCATGTTATTTGTTCTTATGATCCCAAAGTCTATTGTCACCTTGAAATGGATTCTTGTGATATGATTGATTATTGGATGATCCTTTGTTCAAGGAGTTAGAACAATAATTTTTCACATCATGTCCAATCCTTTCGCAAAGTGGACACTTCTTTTGAGATCATGATGCATTACTAGATTTGGAAGGTCCACCATATTGTTTCTTAAGATTCTTTCCTTTATGGTGTGTGGTCATAGCATGATAATCCTCTCCATGATCTTGGATTAGAGACTTATTTTTGAAGTAGATTCTCTAGCCTCTCAAAACCAGGTGTTTATTTTGTGATATTTAAGGTTGTCAAAAACACTTTGTATTTGGAAGGAAATGCTCATAAAATAATGGGTACTAGGATATCATCCTTAATTTTCACCCAATGCTTGTAGGGAATCTCTCCACTTAACAATCCTTTTGGGAAAGGATTCCACTTGCTGTCCATTCTTCATATTTAGGCTATGTAGTTGAATTTGTAGATTCAAGATCTAATTTTGATTCTTCACCTCATATACTATCCCGAGCTTGTCCAACGCATCTTTGGTAGTGGGCGAGTATTAAATAAAGGGTTGGACTTAATAAGACATGCTAAGCATGATGATCAATTTGGCCTTTTTGTTGGCTTGATCAAATTTTCTTTGCACATCAACATCACTTTTATGTCATGTAGTTGTATTGCCAGACACATGCCAAAAAAATTCAAACTCAAATTGAGTTTTGAGTTTGGTTTTCCATGCAGAATAGTCATCTCGCACAACAATTGAGAATCTAGAAAAAGAAACTTTGGAGTATTTCTTGCCATTTTGTTAAGAAAACAAGGTGTTTCCTTATCCTATTTCTTGTCACTTATATCAACAATTTTGCATAGAGGAGAAGATATTTTAGGAATAAGATTAACATCTTTATGAAGAGAGTTAAGAGATATAAAAAATATTTTTTGAAACAGAGTCTTACAATAGTAAATGTTGAAGCTCTTTGATCTTTAACACTAAAACTAGAAGATCCAGTAGAATTTGCAAAATGAAGGTTAGACGTTGTTGAGGCAATAATCTTACTATGTTGATCTTGTGGACGATATACAAACTGAACCAAATTTCAAGCTCTCATCATGGGCAACAAGAAAAATATCATAAATTATTAAAAACATTTATTCTTTTGTTGGATTCATTCCTTCATCCACATTCTAGATGCCTGATAAAAAATGCCACAATTGCTACCTTCATTCCACTCATGCAATGACACTATAGAAGAATTACATTATGCTCACACTTTTTAATAGAATAGTTCTATGACTGACCATGTATGTATTGTTTGTTGAAAATCTAATCACAAAATTCACAAGGTTAACATAATAGAATCGATGACATGAAATATAAGTTCTCTTTTTCAAAACAAAGACAAGATGAATTTGAGCCATGGTAATTGACAAACAATATACTAACATACATAGAAGCTAAATTTCAAGTAATTTACATCACCATATTCTTTCTTCAAATGTTAAATCTAGAGCACTAGCTATTCCCTGGTGAAGATCATGCCTCATTATTCTTTACAATGTCAAAGCGTGATCTCTTCCCCATTTTGTCTTGACCACATTACTCTCTTCAATGTAGAGGTCATCCACGAGGCTACGACCATGACCCACTCTAATGCTTATAGGTTCGACATTGACATTAGGAGTGCACTCCTTGTTCTATAGTCCAATTGGCATCATTAGGATAAATGGAAATGGAAATGGGTTCTTTTTATAGTCTACAATATTGGGTGATCTATTTTTGGTCTACAAATACCTTATAATAATATGAGACTATCCCGTACTCCATGTGAGAGGCACCTAACTGTGCTACAAATGAAGTGTACATACCCTACCCCTGCAGGAGAAGACTAAGATGGTGGGAAACCAAAAGGATAAGGATTATGACGTGCACAATGTTATGCTCATCTTTAAGTCATGTTGTGTCAGTAATTCTCAGGTGCCCGGGTGTTGTCTATATCCATGGGCTCGAAAGAAAGTGCTTGTGTTCCATTCATCCACTACCCTCACTCTTTCATTTTTATCAATAGAATTTCTATGACAAACAAATAGGGAAATTGAAGATCAAAATCAAAGATTGGTATTACAAATCAAACAATTCTCCTTATAGTGGTTTCTTTCTTTTCCTTTCATAAATGTAGGCAACCCATCTTTTTAAGGAAATGGTGAAACAAAGATCCACTGGATAGGGAATTAGAATTAAGGGAAAGACCTGGGAGCTCTAATACCATATTAGAGATTTGGAGGCCAAAGAATTCACAAAGATTGTATTATTAGATGAGGATTTATATAATGAATATAAGTGGACAAAGTGCTTTACAATAACGCTCATGAGTTCCATACAAATAACAAAATAACCGCATGTGTTCTCAAATACACTAACAAAAACAATAACTCAAAACAAACTGTACAAGATAATGATTGAATAATCTAACACGTTAACACATTTGTTTTGTAGACTATGTTCCTCTTACATACCCATGTTCCAAGCTATATTTCCTTGACAAGCTTATCTCGTAAGTTCTCATCTAGGGACACAAAAATCATAAATCTAGATATTTTAAATTAACAATTTTTTGGGTACTTTACTGTAATTATACCACCTAGTGATACCAATTTGTTAGAAATCACATACCTTGCAACTTCCACATTACAAGTTGTACTTAATTCAATGTCCACTCCTATAGCATAATATAGGTTACACTCAACTAGTCGCCTAATCCGTTTTCCTCATTTGATTGTGAAGATTCAACATAAATTTCATCTCTAGCTCATTTTTATAACCTTGCATCGTCATGTATACATGCAAATCATGCTAACGTCAAGACAACTATGGTAGTTTTGGTAACTAAAAAAATGCTTTAATGTGTTTTTTTATCCCTTGTCAATGCTAAAAACTCTATTTCAATGACTTTTTTTTGTTAATTATTGTTTTGCTAATAAAAGGGGTTTCTTGGAGCCATTTTGAGGGTTAACAATTCTTATGATCATTTTCCCTCCTCTTTTACTCTTCTCCTTAAAGATATTACTCCCTCATTTTTTTTCTCTTGATTATTTTTATACAAGATTATTGCATGTTTTTACAACAATATTTGAGAAAATTTGTAATGAAACTAACATTTGAGATGTTTCACCACAAGCTTTGAATATTTACTACTATTTATTTATCTTACATTTTTATTGACATCCATGGTAAATTTTTTGGCATACTAACAACATTATTTTTAGCTTCTATGTTTTTGGGGGGTATGTGCAGGATCATCATGGAAAAAACAGGCCCTTAAGTGGCAAAAAATTTAGAAAAATTAGAGTTAGGCAACTTGACGTAAAAAATTGAATAAGTTATGTATATTATTTCAAAAATATGTAAGAATAGAATCTGTAGGAAATTGAATGTAGTTTCTAAACTACTAGGTTTATTTAGAAAATAAAAAAATCTATTTGGTGAAAATTTGAAATTTCAATGCAATAGTACTTAAATTTCAGGGAAAAATAAGAAGTAGGTGTCTTTCTAACCACCCTAACCACAATAAAATGATAATATTTTTTTATAATATTTTAGAAATAAGTAGAGGACTCATGTACGGATGTGATGCATATTTTTTTGTAATTTTTTTCCAATTAAATAATTAATTATGAATTTTTATTACAACTTTTAAAAAATATAAAAACTCGTATGTTTGACCACCTTAACTTGGTCAAAACTTCATGAAATTCATTTTTTCTTTTTTAATCCTATAGTATGCAAAGAATGTGACACATGTTTTGGATTCAAAAAATGTGATACTGTTTGAAAGCTATAGATGTTTTTCAATCAGCCTATCAATAAGGACTTTAGTCATAATTCAAATAGAAAATGAATAATAATTATTTATTAAATTCAAAGTGAAGCATAATTTATATTGGTGGAAAGCTGAGAATCTCCTTTAAAAACCCTTTTCATTTCATCAATTTTGGGTAAAAAAAAATTTGTCAGCCACATACCCTACAAATACCCACCATATTGCCACTTTTTGGCCCATCATGATCCTGCACATACCCTGGGGTGAAGGAATTCATCTTCGCCTCCCCATCATCATTTGGAAATTTATCCTTTTGTTGCCCCACCTCTTTTATGTGGTAACAGAGGTCTCTCTCTTCCCTCTTTATCATAATCTGTTAAATTGAGTTGTAGCCACTCTCTTGGCTCCTAAAAAATTATCTAGTTTTTATATTATTATTGTTGCTCACCCTCTTTTCTGAAGCAACAATACTTCCTTTTTTGGTTACTTCATTTTATTTTTTAAAAATTCAAAAGCAAAGACTTCTTTCTTGGTGTCTCTTTCTTGTGTTTGAATTCTCTCGAGTGTTCCCTTTTTCTTTTCAAAGGCAACAATATTTCATTTGTTTTATTTTCAAGAAATATTTAACAATATTTTCTAGTTATTATAAGATCAAATCACTTAAATCACCATTTCCTCTTATCTCTTGGCAATGCTAGTGATTTAATTTCTTGATTCCTTCTATATGCATAAGATTCACAAAATAATTTACGATTATAATTATATATTTATCTTGTGCTTTTAATCCTAGACACACTTAGGCTAAGTGTGCAAGGTGCGTGCAAAAATATGGGGGACCAAAAAGTGGCCACCCTACTTTTTGGCTCCCATGAAAGCATAACGCGAGTGCGTTATAACACGCTTGTGTTATTGCTTATTTAAAACAAAACACAAACCACATTCATTATGCTTTTTCCTCTCAACCCACAGCTTGAGCACCCTTCCAAGCACACTTGTGTTGTTGCAAACTTGACTTTGCACCAAAATATTTTCCAAATCATCACCAAAATGTTGCGAAGATGTCAGGGAGGTCAAAGAAGTAAGTATTTTTAGTTTTTAATTGTCAAATTTGGATTAAATAGGTAGATTGAATTAGTTTTTATTTGAAATTTGTTTAATTTTTAGGAGTTGATAATTCACCCCCAAATGTTCAAAATCCCAATTCACCTCTTTATGAAAACCCTCTTGAAGAAAAGCCACAACAAACACCTCCTACAATTCCTCATCATCCTCTAGGAACACAACAAAACATATTAGGGAAAATTGAAGATAATAGAAAACAACTTGAGGAGTTAATTGCAAGGTTGAAAGATCTTGTAGGAACAAACTCCCATAGGACCACCCTTTTTGAATCTCTGCAATTCATTATGTCTCATGTAGAATAAGTTCGTGGAAAATATATAGTTGGTTTGAAAAGAGGGAAAATCAACAAAAAATTATACAAACAAATTATCATATGAACAAGTTAAAGAAAAAAACTGAAATTTGACTTGTGTGCACTCTTCACCGACCCACAAACCAATCAAACCTTACACGGTGCATGCAAGAGGTTTCCTATCCATTAGCACCACCACCAAGGGATAAAGAATAATTTTTGGGATAGGTGGTAGATGATTTTTTTACCATCCTCCATGCAATAACTATGAGGTACCACAACAATTTTTGAGGAAGCTCTATTATGAGTTTGTCCTCAATTAGATCACAAATTACTTTGACATGTGGGAGTTCCAAGGTAGAGGTGGGGGCTCCACATAGGACAGAGTGTGGAAACAACATGACCCAAAGTAGGCATGGAGACCACTGGCTAGACCAGAGTATGAGCATGTCACTATCCCTTTCGTTGTGAAGGAGGGTGTTGATGTGGAGACCTTAGAGTCGATTAGCTTGCTCACATAGACCCTTATAAAACATACTAGGCCTCTAGTATAGGGTGATGTGGGTGAGTCTTCCAGGTGTCAAGTTCCACCTCATATATGTCAATCTCATGGGTCTCTCTGTGTTTATGATCCTAAGAATAGTTAGGATGCATGTGCCTAGGATACATTTGCAACAAATTAGATGGTCATGCTAGAAGCTCTGTTGAGTGAGACATTCAACTTTGATACTCACATAAATTTCAACAAGTTCATTAATTCAATTTATTAATTTTATTTGATTGGACATTGTGTATGAGCAAATAAGGATTGGATGGCTGTTTATACTTCAGAGCTAGGGCGATCGTGCCCTAGCTCGTTCTCTGTGTGTTGCTCGCTTCTGCGTTGTGGGGGGGGGGGTTTTGAAGCTATCGGGGCTGTGGTGGTGGGGTTTTTTTCTTTTCTGGAGGCCTTCTTGCTACTGTTTGGGTGGCTTGTGGGTGGAAGGGTTTTGATCCTGCCCTTGGGGTCTTTTCTTTTTTCCATTTCTTGCTAAAGTGTCCTGGGGGTTTGCATGCCTGCTGGGGATCTTGTTTTTTGCTATGCCGGGTGGGGAAACATCTGGGGTTAGCCCCAAATTGGATTTCCGTTCAGCATTTGGTTCGAAGCCTTCGGCGCATGGAGTGAATGTTTTTGATAATACGCTGTTTTCTTCAGAGATGGAGATGAATGATCTAGGATCGGTTAATGGTTCCCGAATTACGAAGATTAATGGGTGTTTGGAAAGATGCAAAGAGCGACCGAAGCTGATTATCCCGATGGAAATGCTTGCAGATGATATTGAATACTATTCAAGGCACTCTTTTTATTGCAAGTTCATGGGTTTGAGAGTCTCGCTGCATTTTTTGGAATCCTGGGCTCAACGGACTTGGATGCCGGAGGGGGAGATGGAGATTAGGCTCCTTGCGAACAACTTTTTTATGGTCTCTTTTGATTGCATGGCAGATCGGAATAAGGTCTTCGAGGGTGGCCCCTATTTTTATAACCAGGTGGGTTTGTTTATCAAGCCATGGCATGCTGGCTTCAACCCGACTGAGGCAATACCGAGTCGGATTCCAGTTTGGGTTCGGTTGCCGTGGTTTCCAGTTGAGTGTTGGCGGGATGACGTGTTGCATTTGGTGGCTTCAATGCTCGGTAAACCTATTGGGTCTTCACAACAGACGCAGTATAAAAAGGTAATGACTTTTGCTCGTATCTGTGTAGAAATTGATTTAAGCAAGCCACTACCAGATTCTGTTGAAGTGAGTGCTGGATCATATACTTGGGTTCAACAGCTAGATTACGAAACCCTACCTTTTCGGTGTCGTCTTTGTCATGAATATGGTCACTTGCAGCGTAGGTGCCCTAGGGCTAAGCCTGTGGGGCCCCAACCTTCTCAGCCTTCTCGTAATCCTCCTAGGACTGATAATGGTAAGGAGCCTATTCCGGGTGATGGTAATGGAGATGATGGTTATGTCCCTGTTAAGGCTCGCAATAGGAATCGGGGCCAGAAGCGGACCTTGAGGGAGAGGCAGGATGATGAAACTTTTAATAGGTTTGAGGTGCTGGATGATCTCAGCCAGGAGGAAGTGAATCCGGGGTTGCTGAACTTGGATCAGGGAACTTTGGGTACAGGACAGGATGGGCCACCATTGGAGGCCATGCAGGATGTGCAGGAGATTGGGGTTGGGCAGATGGATACAGATCAACAATTGATTGTCCAGACTGAACAAGAATCTTCTATTGGAGCTTCGAAGAGTGGTGGAGGTGGCTCCCCATTGCCCCTGAAAGGTGGCAAGGATGTGGGGAAGAGCTCTTTGGCCTCCTCTCGTTTAGGTATTCAGCAAAATGAACTGAAGAAAGGGGTTGGTGACAGGACTTCCAAGCTGGGAAGGAAAAAGGATATGGAGAAGATTAAATTAACTGGGGAAACTTTGGTGGAGTCAGGGTCAGTCAAGACTCTTGATTCACATTTTTCATGCCCCCAGAAATGATTGTTCTCTCATGGAATGTAAGGGGCTTGAACAGTGGCCCTCGACAAAAAGTTGTTCATGATTTGGTTAGGAATCATTCTCCGGATGTTCTTTTTCTTCAGGAGACTAAATTATCTGTAGATAATATGTTGGCCATGGCTCCTAAGCTGTGGAAATATGGTGAATGCCAGTGTGTGGGGGCTCTTGGTGCTTCTGGAGGGGTGGCTTGCTTTTGGAACCCTCGGAAGATTTTCCCCCTATGGTGGATGTCCTCTAGATCCTCTATATCCCTTGTCGCCTCTTGGTATGAGACTGGTGAGTGTATTCTCCTCTCTAATGTGTATGCTCCTGTTGAGTTTCTGGGTAAACAACTTCTATGGTCCCATCTTCGTTTTTTTTGTAGCTTAGCTCCTTACCATCCGTGGGTTATGGCTGGCGATTTTAATGCTATTGTGGAATTGTCTGAGAAAAGAGGTGGAATTCCTAGGTTGGAGCCTTCTGCTCTGTTATTCAGAGATAGCATTTCTGAATTAAATCTTATTGATGTTCTACCTAGTAATGGTCGCTTCACTTGGAATAATAGGAGAATTGGTGAGAGTTGTGTTGCTGAGAGGCTAGATCGCTTCTTGGTTTCCTGTTATTGGGTTGGAAACTTATGGTCCACTCGATCTGAAATTCTTGATTGGAGAGGTTCTGATCATTGGCCTATTAAGCTTAGTATTATCTCTGCACGGGGGCCTCAGTCTCCCTCATTCAAGTTCCAGCTTATGTGGTTACGGGATCCCACTCTTCATGATTATGTGGCTGAGTGGTGGCGGATTGGTAGACCAACTTTTGGTACGGCAATGTACACATTCTCCAAGCTTCTTCAGTTTGTCAAATATAAGCTTAAAAGGTGGAATCGGCGATGTTTTGGTAATATCTTTCATTCTAAGGTTGCCGCACAGGAGGAGTTGAATAATATTACGCGGTTGATTCGTGAGAATGGGGCCTCTGAGGATCTTCTAAGGGAGGAGGCTAAGACTTTGAAAGTGGTTGAGGAATTTGAATTGCGGGAAGAAATCTATTGGAAGCAAAGGGCCCGGGTTGAATGGTTACAGGAAGGTGATAAAAACACCGCCTTCTTCTTCAATTCTGTGAAGGATAGGAGGCATGGTAATTCCATTCCTTTTCTGGTGAATGCTAGGGGTGAACGTCTTGCCTCGTTTCAAGAAATCTCTGCTGAGGCATCTCAGTATTTTGCTACTTTATTTAGGGAGGATTCACAAGGGAGCTTTGTTGAGGAAGCACAAGTTCTTTCTTGTATTCCTCAGTTGGTCTCCAGGGAGGCGAATGAGTATTTGATGAAAGATATCTCTCTTGATGAGCTGGAGGGGATTGTGTTTCAGATGAAGAAGGGTAAAGCTCCTAGTCCCGATGGTTTCCCGATTGAATTTTTTCAGGAATTCTGGGATATCATAAAGTTGGATCTTCTGGCTGTTGTCCTTGAGTCCCAAAGGAATAAACAGATGCTTCGTTCTCTGAACTCCACCTTCCTTGCTCTCATACCCAAGTGTGAAGGGGCTGATAGGTTATCTCAGTTCCGGCCTATCTCTCTTTGCAATGTGGCTTATAAAATCATCTCAAAGTTATTGGCTGAGAGACTGAAGAAGTGGCTTAAAGTGTTGATCTCGGAGGAACCGAGAGGATTTGTGGCAGGTCGGCAGATTCTTGATGGGGTTGTCATTGCTACGGAGACCATCCACTCCATGGACATCTCCCATGAGAAGGCTATGTTCATTAAGCTGGATATGGCTAAGGCTTATGACAGGGTTAGATGGTCTTTTTTGCAGAAGATCCTTGTTGCTTTTGGTTTTGGTGAGGAGTGGATCCAATGGGTCATGAGTTGTGTCACGTCTGTTTCCTTCTCAGTTTTGATAAATGGAGATCATTCTAAACTTTTTGGTGCCTCTAGGGGTTTGCGCCAAGGGGATCCTCTTTCTCCATATCTTTTTCTGCTTCTTGTGGAAGGCCTTGGTCGTTTGTTGAAAAGAAGGGTGGAGCTTGGCATCATTCAAGGTTGGCGATGGGGTGGAGACTTGCCTCCGCAATCTCATTTGCAGTTTGTTGATGATACTGCCCTGATGGGGATGGCTACTGTTAGGGAAGCTACTAACTTGAGGCAGGTGTTGGACATATATCTTGTTGATTCAGGATAATTGATTAATGAGGAGAAGTCTTCCATATTCTTCTTCAACACGCCGAGCCCCATACAGAGAAGAATTGCTAATATCTTAAGGTTTCAGATAGGGGTTCTCCCTTTGACTTATCTGGGTTTCCCAATTTCTGTTCGCCATCTCCCCAAGGGTTCCTGGCAGAATATTATTGATAAGCTCCGTGCAAAAGTTAATCATTGGACCCACAGATGGTTGTCTTTTGCGGGGCGGGTTCAGCTTCTCAAGTCGGTGGTGCAGGCTCTCCCTACCTACAGATGTATGCTTCAGGTGGCTCCGATGGGTTTTCTGAGGGAGTTGGATTCTCTTGAAAGGCAGTTCTTATGGGCGGGTAGTTTGGCTTCTTCCAAGTGGAGCCTGGTTAGGTGGGATGTTGTGTGCAGCCCAAAGCAATTTGGTGGTCTTGGTCTTCGACAGTCTGCGTTATCTGGAGTGGCTGTGGCTGCTAAGCTATTTTGGAGATGGTGTGTGGAACAGGATCAGCCAGTGGGCCAGGATATTATCTCATAAGTATTTCCCGGGGATTCCACGGCAGGATCTTCCTCGTTACCCTCTTGAGGGGAAAGGTTCAGTGATTTGGAATACTCTTCAGAAGGGTGCAAAGCTTATTAAGGAAGGTTTATTTTGGATCTGTAGACGAGGAACTGAGGCTCTCTTCTGGTCGGATTCTTGGGATGGATTCCCTCCACTTACTTCTCAGTTTCCCAATCTACTTCCTTTGTGCCAAAGATTTCTCGAGGCTGGCTGGGCTAGGGTGAGTGACTTCAAGTCTGTTGCTTCTTTTGGTCAGTTGGAGGTAGCTCATTGGAAGGATCCCGCAGAGTGGCCAGATTTGGGACTTGCGGAAGAAAGTGCTGAGCTTCACAAGATTCTTCATAGTAGGAGTTGTAGTTCTCTTCTGGAAGAAGATATTCTTGCTTGGACCCATAATCCTAAGGGGGTTTACTCTGTTGCTTCTGGTTATCAGGTGTTATTGGCTCAGAAGCTAACTGGGGCAGAGGTTCATTGGTGGAAAAGGGTGTGGAATAAACTCTCGTGGCCTAAATGCAACTGCTTTGTTTGGACTTTGGCTTGGAATAGGTGCTTGACCTGGGATAACATTCGTAAACGGGGATTTCAAGGACCTTCAATTTGTGTGTTGTGTGGGGGAGCGGAAGAGGATTCTTCACATTTGTTCTTTCGGTGCCCCTTTGTTGTGCAACTTTGGCATTGGTGGTGGGAGGTGTGGAAGCTTCCCTGTATTCATGCGTGCTCTTTGGTTGAATTATGGGATAGTATGGGAAGACCTCCTTCTATGGCTTCCTTTTTGCAGGAAGTTTGGTTCGTGGGCCCTACCTTTCTGCTTTGGCAGATTTGGTTGGAGCGGAACCGCAGAATTTTTCGTGATCAGAAGTTGGTGGGTCGGCAAGTTTGGATGCGTATGCTTGGAATGGTGCAGGAGTCTGTTTTAGCTAAATGTGATGTGGTTTTCCCCTTGGAGAGAGGTGATGCTGAGTTGGTGGCCAGACTAGGTCTTCAAGAAATTCATTCATCTTTTGTCAGTTCTAGGAACTGTAGGCATGGGAAAAAGAGGGTCCAACGGGTTGGAAGGTGGTTACCTCCTCCCAATGGATTTTTAAAGATCAATACTGATGGTTCTTCTAGGGGAAATCCTGGGCCTGCTGGAATTGGTGGGGTTGGCAGGGACTCAGCTGGTTCGGTGATTTTTCTATTCTCTATACATGAGGGGGTGAAGACTGTTAACTTCATGGAGGGTCTAGCAATTCTTCATGCTATGGAGAGGGCCCTTGCTTTGGGATGGAGAAAGGTTATATGTGAAGCTGATTCACAGATTTTGATTAATCTCTTGAATGAGCGAAAGATATCTGATATAAATTGGCAGTTGGCTTCGGTGGTTCAACGGATTCTTCAAGTTAGTTCTCGGATGGAGGAGGCATCCTTTGTTCACATCCCAAGGGAGTGGAATCGCGTTGCTGACTGCTTGGCCAAATGGGCCTCTGAGCAAGATAATGGTTGGAAGGTTGAGGATTGGGATCAAGTTAACCCTGAGCTGCATCTGGATTTAGACCAGTTCTTGGAAGAGGATAGGAGGATACATGGGGATAGTTGATTTTGTTTTATGTTGTGGGGTTTTCGCCTTGTTTTCTGGGACTGGGTCCCGTGGTTATTATTGTAATGCTCTTTTCTGATTTCTAATAAAGTTTTTACCCCTTTGTTTTAAAAAAAAAAAAAAATTAAAAAAAAAAAAAAAAAATTATTAAATTTTATTTTGAAATGTAAGATTATCTAAAAGAGTAGAATGATTATAATGAAATTTCAGGGTCACAATGTTAACCTTACTTGCAACAATCCTCCACATAGTAAAGATAATAAATATTACATGTGAATAGTTAAACCTTATATGAATGGTATTCTTATAACTCACTTTAGATGTTGAATAGGTTAATGCTAGGCCTTCAACATCAACACTCGACAGTCAAGGTGCTCGTCAAACTTTCACTCAAATAATATTAGAGAATTTTTAATTTTAATATAAAAAATTATAAAATAATGTTAGGTAGTTTTGGTAATTGAATAATGTTGTTTCATTTTTAGAAGATGCAAATAGATACTCCTCCTAATATTCATAAGAAAATAAAGCATGGTGTTGTTGCAACAGTAACAAGTTCGATAGCTGATGCCACCTATCATAGTATGAAGATGGCTAGGGATTTAAGGATCTCTAAACTTTGGATCGAAGGTGATTCATTAAACATTGTGAATTTCCTTAAGAAAAGGTCTCCTCCATCATGGTCTATTAACAACTTTATATCTGATGCCATATCTTTATGTGATGAATTTGAAGAAATTTACATTTCTCATTCCTATAGGGAGGCAAATGTAGTTGTTGATTGGCTGGCTAATTATGGTGTTTCATCGGCTAGGTCGTGGGGGGAGGATGACGTCCTTCCTATTGATTTAAGGAGCCTTATTATTAATAAGATGCATTAATTTTTTATTTTTTCCCACCTCCTTGATCTTGGGTTTGCGTGGGTATCATGAAGTTAGCTGCTTGATGGGACTTTTCACATAGCTGATGACCATTGGAAATTGTTGCCTCTTGCAACTGAGTTGTCTAATTGTCCTATTCATTATTTCCTTTCAGACTACTCTCGATTGCTTCACATGGTTTCTTGGTGGTTTTTTGGCTATTGCCTTTTCTTTGCTCTGGTTGTGTTTTCTATCTATTAGTAACTCGATGATGGGAGGGGATAGGTGCCACACGAAGCCATTGTCTTGTGAGGAAACTAGAACTAATGCCAGAGTTTGGGAAATTTTGTAGAGAGGCGGTGTTACTCCTTACATGGAGAGATTGAAGGGTTTCGAATCCTTAGTTTCTAAGGAGTTTTTTGACACCTGGCATGGTTGTGTGGTGAGTATGTTTGGTAGGGATACTACCATTATTGAGGATTTTATTGCTAAGGTCACAGGTTTGTACATGGAAGGCAGAAAATTCTAAGGGGACAAGAACATTTCACAATCTGCTAGGCAAAATTTCCTCCATGACAGGGAAAGGGCTAAAATGGTTCGTTTGGACTATGGAGGCTATGACAAAATGAAGATTAAACCAATATGGCGGGAGGTTGCGGTGGCGTTGATGCGCTACTTCACTCTTGATGGAAGATTCATGCCACTCTATGGTCATCACTTTGTTTTGCTCAACCACTTTCGCCATGGTAAGCTGGTATCTTTCCCTTTTTATTTGTTGATGTCTTTGGAAGAGGGCATTTCAAATTATAGAAAAAACCCCAGGAATCCTTATCTGTATGAAGGTTTAATGCTGCTTATTGTGGATTTTATTAAGGCTAACTGCGTTGTTAGGACCCCTCGGTCCTCTATTTTTAAGAAGAAGGGGAAGGGAAGTGGGAATTGTAGGATTGAGGAGGTTCAGGAGTTCGAAGGTATGAAGATTGAAGAAGATTCAGAGGGCTAGTCTAATGGCTTTGATACTGATCTAGATTACACTCATTCCATGGGTGTTGTTAATCCCTCTTCCTCTAAAGCTTCGCATGCTAAACGTACGTTGAAAATTCTTGAGGGCGTTGTTGAGGGTTCTGCTGGTAAGAAACCTAAGAACCGTGCTAAGGAGGAGGATGTTATTCTTAAGGAGGTGGCAGGTAATATTCAAGGTGAGAACTCAGGTATTGGTGGGTCCCTTGTGGCTGGTAAGAGGAATTTGGTGGTCAATCTTGATGACTTTGTTGGGGGGCCTACTTATAAGGAGCGGGGGAAGGCTAAGCTTGTTTTTGAGGATGTGCCAGTTGAGGATCCATCACTTGGTTTACATCAGGGTAGGGGTGTGTTTTTGGGAGTGATGGATTTTTCTTAGGCTTTGGGCCTTGTCAAAGAAGGGGCAGACATCTCTTTTAATCTGCTTATGTGGCTTGTTCAAGAAATTCAGGATCTTCATAGCAAGCATGATACTATTGCAAGATGCAATATCTCTACTCTTCGTAGTCTTAAGGATCACAAATCTATTTTTGGGCTTTCCAGATCATTGAATACCAATGTGGGTTGTATGGTGGAGGAGCTTGTAGCTCTGAAGAATGACCTTAGTCCGAGAGTGGTGGTGCTGGAAAGACAAAATAGGAAACTTAGAAGGGACTTGGACACGCTCATTAATATCAGTAAGGAGAAGTTGGAGGCCTCAACGGAGGGTTTGTTTTTCCTCAACCAGAGGGCTAAAGAGTTGACTGGGTAGGGACTGTTTGATGATCATGTGAACTTGGATCATGGGGAAGGTGCTGGGTTGGATGTGTATTCAACTGATTTGGTTGTTGGCTCGAGTGTTCGTACAAGGAGCAAGACAAAGAAAGGTAAGAAGGATCTTGCTCATGATTTTGAAGAAATCATGGATATGCATGATGGGTTGGCGGCCAAGGATTTGGGGCTGCAAAAATGCTTAAAGATTTACTGTAATGGTTGTTTGGCGACCTTTCTATTTTTTGTTTTTTGGCTATTTTGGACTACTAATGGTGTGCTGACGGTCTGTTAATTAGCTTGTGTTTTTTGTTGCTTTTGGGTGGTTAGTCATCTGTCTTATGCCACTTTCTTTTTTGTTTAGTCTTTCACGCACCCTTCAAAACCTATTTATCGTTAATAAAAAATAGTAGCAAGTTCAATGCCTTTGACAAAAGGTATGAGGTAGATTAGTAAATTTCACATTATATTTTTTGTTTTACCTATCTATTATTGATATCATAATGGTTGCCATAGAGATTCACAACTCCAGATCGTGAGCATGCCACTATTGTGGACATAGTGATTTTTTTTATGTCGTAAGTGATTATTTTGTTATATTCAATTCTATAATTCAACTTATATATATTAATGTCTATACTTTTTATTTTATTAGGTGGAGGTCCAAAAAAATTTAAATGGGAGGTTGAGTGAATGAGTTTGAAAGAGACCACTATAGTATGCATCTCCATCCTCTTGATGGGAAAAGGCAACTTGTGACCTCTTTCCTTCTCCTAGAGGGAAACAACTACATTAGGGTCCTTTGTTATATGCCTATATGACATTTTTTAACATATATTTTGTATTACATATATGTGACATTGTATGTCGATATAGATTTTTTGTAAGCCTCCATGGCTTTCTTATATCTATGTTATACTTTTATCGACATATAATGTTGTATGCCTATATGGATTTTTGGTGAATACAACTTTTTTAACAATGGTATCCATATTTTCATTATAAATGATTAATTGAATAAATAAATAATGAATTGATGCAACTATAATTGATTAATGTTATTCGTATTTTCACTATAAATGATAATTTGAATAAGGTTCACTTTTACCATGTAATTGATGCAAGAATTGTAATAAATTATTCATAATTTTCCTCAAACATGTTTATAGGGCATGTGGATGAGAGTTTGCAATAGTCAAATGCATTCTAGGGGTGTGGGATATCCTCAAGGCTAGGTGTTTTGACACATGTTTCATTTCTTATTTAGATTCTTTATCCCAATATTTGTCACTCCTTTATGTTCTTGCCACTATCACTTTAAAGATATGACTACCTTGCCTTTCATGGAAAACCTCCTAAATTCTGCAACTAATTCATAAAACCATCATTTTCCTTAATGGTCTTGAAGACTATCCATTGTCCTTTAACTCATGGCTTAACAATTCCCTCCACAAGCACCTTGGATACCCTTGATTGAAAAAATAATAGGCTAATACCTTCTTGCCTAGTCCTTGTCACTCATCTTCTATACAACCCTTTGCAAATGACCTTTACCCTTTTATCCTTTTGAGCTCATTGAAGTACACCACAATATTTTCTCATGCATTTTTACTCCTTGGCAGTCTATTGTCCTTGCATAAGGTCACCATCATGGTTCATGATTTGTGTTAGTACAACCTTTAGACTATCCTTTTGAACTCAATGATTTATATCAAATGCTTTGTAATGAGGACAATGTATAAGGCTATCTTCTATCCATTCTTCATGAGAACCTTGCTCTTTGAAAATAAGACTGTACCGTGGCCTTCTAGCACTATCCTTTGGTTCATGGGATTGCCAAGATCTCATATGACTTTCCTCTTGTTCTTCATGTCACAATCCTCTTCTTGCTTGAGGAATTTTTACTATCATTTCCCACTTGAAATGTCATCCTTTCACTAGAATTTTAGGTCTTCAAACACTACCTCATGTCTCCATGGTTATTTCCTTCTTGAATGCTAAGGTCAATGTGAAGACCATTGTCACTATCTTAGATATAGTATCTTCTATAGTCAAATGTCCTTCATTTCTTCCAATCATTCTCCAATAATTGTGCAATCAACTTGTGATCTTCTGTTATGACCATGTCCCTCATGTCTTGAAGGACTACCATACCTTTCTGAGAAATTTTCTATTCACTAACTCCAATACGGATGCCATATTGAATTTGGAGTCATATTATACCCCTATTAATTTCTCACATGAAACTACTATATTTAATAACTTTAGATCTACCCTTTGATAACATAACTATGCTCTACCTTTTGTGAATTCAACTGTCTACTGTTAATTTTGTCACTATCATTTGCCAAGGATTCATTGTTATCTAGAATGTTGCCACACACTCGTCATTATCTACCTTCTATGATGATTGCCATCTTATGTTCAATGATAGGATCATTTACTATCCATGATAGTGTTGCTTGGTGTTTTTCATAAGGCCTACAACTACATGCTACACCCTCAACCCTATACCTTATACCCTATACCCTCAACCATAAACTCCATACCCTCAACCCTATATCCTATACCCTCACCCCTTAACCCTAAACTCCATACCATCAACCCTAAACCTTATATATCCTCAACGATAAACCCTATACCCTCAACCTTGAACACTATCCCTCAGTCCTAGGCCATAAATCCTATTCACTAAACCCTCAACCCTAAACTTCATACCCTCAAATCTAAACCCTATACCCTCGACCCTATACCTTATACCCTCAATTTTAAACCCTATACCCAATATCTTTAACACTAAACCCTATAACCTATACCCTCGACCCTAAACACTATCCCTCGACCCTAAACACTATCCCTCAACCCTAGGCCCTAAAGCCTATATGCTAAAATATCAACCCTAAACTCCATACCCATAACCCTAAACCTTGTACCCTCAACCCTATACCTTATACCCTCAACCCTAAACCTTATACCCTCGACCTTGTACCAAATACCCTAAACCATATACCTTATACATTATACCCTCAAACCTACACCCTCAACCTTATACCCTCCATCTTAAACCCTATACCCTCAACCCTATACCTAATACCCTCAACCATAAACACTATACCCTCGACCCTATGTACCCAATACCCTCGACCCTAAACCCTAAACCCTCAACCCTAAACGCTATACCCTAAACCCTATACCCTATACCCTCAACACTAAACCTCATACCTTATACCCTCAATCGTAAACCCTATAAATTATACCTTATACCCACTACCCTTAGCCCTAAAGCCTAAAACCTTTACCCTAAACCCTAAACCCTTTAACCTTAACCCTAAACCTATACCTTATATCCTCAACCACAAAACTAATACCATCAAACCTATACCCAATATCCTCAACCCTAAACACTATACCCTATACAATCAACCCTGAACACTATCCCTCAATCTTAGGCCCTAAATCCTATATGTTATAACCTTAACCCTAAAATCCATACCCTCAACCCTAAATCCTATACCCTCAACCCTAAACCCTATACCCTCAACCCTATACTCAATACCCTTAACCCTGAATCCTATACCCAATACCCTTAACCTCAAACCTTATACCCTCAACCCTATACCTTAAACCCTATACCCTATATCCTCAACCCTAAACCCTATACCTTATACACTCAACCCTACACCATCAACCTTATACCCTCCACAATAAACCCTATACCTTATACCCTCAACCATAAACCTTATACCCTCAATCATAAACCCTAAACCCTGTACCTTATACCCAATACCCTCAACCCTAAAGCCTAAACCCTATACCATGAACCCTAAAGCCTAAACCCTATACCCTCAACCCTCAACCCTATACCTTATACCCTCAAACATAAACCGAATACCCTCAACCCTATATACTCGATATCCTCAACCCTATACCCTAAACCTTGAACACTATCCTACAAACTTAGGCCCTACAACCTATATGCTAAACCCTCAACCATAAAATACATACCCTAAACCCTAAACCCTATACCCTTGACCCTATACCTTATACCCTCAACCCTAGACCCTATACCGTCAACCTTATACCCAATACCATTAACCCTAAACCCTAAACCCTAAACCCTATGCCCTATACCTTAAACCATATACCCTATACCCTCAACCCGAAAACCTATACCTTATACCCTCAAATCTACACCCTCAACCTTATACCCTCCATTGTAAACCCGATACCCTCGACCCTATACCATTAACCTTATGTACTCAATAATCTCAACCCTAAACCATATACCCTATACCCTATACCCTCAACCTTAAACCCTATACCTTATACCCTCAACCATAAACCCAATACCCTCAACCCTAAACCATACACCCTCAAACCTATACCTTATATACTCTTAACTTGTAAGTGCTACTTGAAGAGGACAAGGAACTCCTATTCCGCTCATAGATGTGGGTGAATAGGAAGGATCTACAATTCAATGTTAAAAGTGGAAGTAAACAAAGTTTTATATATACTACTATTTTAAGATATTGGACCTATAGACAACACTACACCCACAACGACAGTCCATGGGATGAGTGAGCTAAGGGTAAAAAATCTAGGTAGGTAGATGAGTCAAGTGAATAGAAGTATCAAATAGTAGAGGTAATTTACAAATATTATATCTTTGATTGTTTAAAAATAATTTCAACATGTTATTTCTCAATTTAGAGCATTTATATTATTGTTGTTCCAACCTTAGGAGGTAAGATCAGTTATATTAATCACTCATGCCGAAAAAACCATTATGAATACCCAAAAAAAGTAGATGGAATAGATATTATCGAAGGGCATCAAAATTTATTCACCTCACTAACGAGGGAAACCCTACAATATCACATTCAAAATTTTATTGACCTCATTCCAAGGCCACCATTACCAAATGGGCCACTAGATATAGAAGATGAATCTTAGAGAATGAGGAAATCAAACAATAGATTTAGGAATTGATTTAAAAGGGGCACATTTGACCAAGGGCCTCACCTTGTGAAAACTTAATTAATCTTTCTAAGAAGAAAGTGAAACATAGAAAAAGGTTAACCCTAAGTCTAATGCAAAAAATCTAGTGTTAATTTTCCTTTTTTTCTAAAGAATCATTAGGATGTAAATCTACAAGGTGATTAGATTGACTTTAAATCATGAAGGTGAGTCAACCATGAAGGTGAGTCAACCAGACCTGGATCTACACCCTTTTGGGCCTTGGATGTTTTGAAAGTTAATTTTCCTTGATTACCCTAATTAAACAATGTGTCCTAATATGAAAACGTAAGATTCTGACAACTAAGAAACTCTAACAAAAATTCACTGGCAAATTTGAGAAAGGAAGAGTTCTGTGCACTTGTCCTATAATTTGGAGCCAACTTGAATAGGACCAATTTTTCATAGGGTGTATGTGTCCTTGTAGAGATATTTCACTTTTGTTTTCGCAATCCTTTGATGTCGTATCTGAGCTTCCTGATTTCGCTTGTAAATTTGTTGGATCACTATCGGATAATTCTGAAGATGAGTTTTCGTGAGTTGACAAGGTGTAGGGCTTTGAATGCAAAAATGAAAGATGGATCTTCAAACTTCTTTCAATCCTCTCCAAACTTGAAACTTGCATATTCAAAGAGAGAGGAAGGGTTGTGCCATTTAGGGGCTTTCCTTAGTCAAACCTCGTGCTAGTGTTCCCAATTCCATAATGGCAATGTCAATGATAAGAGAATAAGTGATAGGAAGGGATGATGAATCCACAAAGTGTTGCAACTCAACACCCTTCAATGGCTTCCTTGAAGGATTGAAGTCATGCACATCTCCTCAAGGTCTTGGATCTTGCTTGCTTGATTTTCTTGGAGACCTACAAAAGGGCTAGCCTTCACAAACAATAATAACATGCACATCTCCTCAAGGTCTTGGATCTTGCTTGCATGATTTTCTTGATTTTCTTGGAGACCTACAAAAGGGTTAGCCTTCACAAACAATAATAACATGAACTCACATATGATTTGACATGATGCTTGGATCTTGAATTGATGCAATAAATCACTGAAATTTTTCTCTTGACTTGCTTGATAATGCTTGATCATAATTTTTTGCCAATGGTTGCTAGGTTGTGCTCATTAGATTTCAAATGATGCAATAAATAGGCATTTATATGCAAATACTCTAATTTCCACAAATTGAATCCAGATGGCCAACTTAAGACATTTGAATTGAAAATAATAAAGTGTCAACATCCACATATTTGAATTTGGAGCCAAACAAAATTTCGTAATTTTCACTAAAGTTTGGGTATCACCAAGTTACCATTGAGTCATTAAATATGTGAAATAATACCTTCAAATCCAAATGGATTTTTCAAATGGCTAGCTTTTCTCTTTGGCTTGACTAGTACACTTTTCACCTTCATGTGAGTGATGAATGATGCACTCAAGCCTCTCACTATTTTCTTTGTTAATTTTTCTATTTAGATAACATACTCATATTAAGCAATACATAGGAGGAACATCTACATCATGTTCAATAGATACTTTCAACTCTACGACAACATGGGCTCTATGATAAAATTTTAGAAAACTGTTCCTTTAGTATGGAAAGGATTTAGTACCTTAGATGCATTATGAACAAGGATTGTGCAAATATGTGAACCCTAAATAGATAGAGGTAATTAGAGATTGACCACCTCATAAAAATATCATATAGCATTATAGAATTTTAGGATCGTCCAACTTTTATTAGAGTTTTGTGTAATTGGGATTCTCACACTTGGCATGACCTATGAACCAAGCATTTGGGTGAGAAAGAAAAATTCCCTTGGATAGAGAGACTATAACAACCATTCACACAATTGAAGTAGAGACTTTATTTAAGACCTACACTAGTTCTTATTGATTTGAAATAATCCTTTGAAATTGAGGTTGATGCCTCCAAATATGCACTTGGAGCAGTTTTGAGTCAATGTGGTCACCTAATTTCCTAACATTTAGTGAGATTTTATATAATGCTACATGTATAGACACCCCATGTATGACAAGGAGTTATATTCATTGTTCAAGCTTGTAAATAACCTATAATTACTATATCTTGGGGAAAGACATTGTTATTCACATAGATCATAAGCCTCTCAAATTTATATAAATATAAGAGATTTTGTAGAATGATCAACATCAAAGGTGGTCTAGTTACCTCAAATATTTTTATCTCAAAATTCATCTTAAGAAGGAAGAACAAATAAAGTTGCAAACTAGTTGGGTTGGCTTCCAATGAATAACCTTGATAACTATGTTGGATTTGTGTGAACACTAGACAAAAGATTAGCCTCAATTGTATTCAATATTAATCTTATTTGTTGATATCTATCCACCAAAGACTTAAATGATAAATAAGCCCTTTATTATTGTATGTAATATAAAATCCTCTTTCACATAATGCACATGTATGTCCCTATATACACTGTAAACCCTATAGCCTCAACCATAAACCCTAAACTCTATACCCTATACACTTGACCCTATAACCTCAACCCTAAACACCATCCCTCAACCCTATGCCCTAAAGCCTATACGCTAAACCCTCAATCATAAAATCCATACCCACAAACTGAAACCCTATACATTACACCCTAACCCATAAACCCTATACCAATACCCTCAACCCTCAACCCATTGTACCCTCAACCATACACCTTAAACCCTATACCCTAAACCCTATAACCTAAACCCTCTACCTTATACCCTCAACCGTAAACCCATACCCTCAACTATAAACCCTACACTCTCAACCCTATACCTTATACCCTCCATCATTAACCCTATACCCAATACCCTAAACCCTGAACACTATACACTTAACCATATACCCTAAAGCCTAAACACTATCCCTCAATCCTAGGCCCTAAAGCATATATGCTAAATCCTCAACCCTACACACCCTCAACCCTAAACTCTATACCCTCAACCCTAAACCTTATACCATCAATCCTAAAGTCTATACCCTCAATTGAAAAAGCAAGAGGTAATGAACTAGAAGAGAGAGAGAGAAGAGACAGTGAGAAAAGAACATAGAGAGAGGTGTAAGGAGGGAGGGAGGGGGGATAGGTAGAGAGGGAGAGACTTAAAGAGGGAAGAGAGAGAACAAAGGGATGGAGGGAGGGAAGGATTGATAGAGAGTGCCCGAGAGAGAGAATGTGAGGGAGATGAATATTCAAAGCAAAACATAATGCGAGCATGTTATAACATGAGCATTTTATAAAACACTCACATTATGTTTTGCTTTGGAAACTTCCAAGCCTTTAGCTTGGATTTTCCTTGGGATTCCAGCCCAAAGGTTTGGAGTGACTTTTCAATATCTAAAGACATGTTTTTACAAATAGTAAATAAAATGACATAATTTTGAGTGTGCTCCCCATTAGGTTTACACGTGTTTCAATGTCAAGCTCTCTTAGCTATCTAACCATCTAATTTTTTTCACAATTTGAGTAAAGGTTTTCATATTTAATTTCTTTTGTTAGTGTATCCATTTTTTGTCAAAAACCAATGTGTGGTATTTTTCACCGTATTTTTAATCATTCATTGAAATTTCAAATAAATTATATTTTTAGAAACTAGACTCCATTCTACACATTCAAATTTTTTTGATCAATTTTCAAAGATTTTAGGGGTGAGCATGCTCAAATTTCTGGTTTTCAGGATGTGTACACTTTGAAAATTAGTAAAAAATATATATTCATTAAAAATTAGTAGAAAAAACAAGCATGAACTACATGGTGTTAGCTAATTTCTCACCAAAGTGATTTTTGAATATTAAAAAAAAGTAACATTTTAGGGGGGCCACACTAGACACTATGCTATGTTTTTTTGAAAAAAACAGGACCACTTTGTGTGGCCCCCCTTTCTAAACCTCTTAATCTCTACCATTTAAAAAAATAGTTTAGAAAGTAGATTCAGAACACTACAACACTTGTTTTTGTTGCATCTTCAAATTTTGAGTGAACCATCTTCAATTTCTCATCCAAGGCCAATCTTTCCTAATTTTAGAAAAAAAGTGGCCACTTAAGATCCCTTTTTGGTCCCCCATCTTTGTGCACTTACCCTCCACATATATATTGAAATATATTTATTGCATGTGGAGGTTGAAAGGCTGAAACAAGGGTTTGACCGTATTGGTAAGCTCCTATGCAACTGACTTGTTTCTCTCTAACCTAGATGCAAGTGCAACCCTCACAATATTTGGACCTATCAAAAGACTTTCTCCATTTATTGATGGTTTGAATATCGAGTTATTCAATCTTGTTAAATCCATTTTATTATTAGCTTATTTTATTCTACCAATATCTTTTTTATATTTGTTTATTGTATGTAGTCATTTAATAAGTTGTTATTTGGTTTTTAATTTTTTCTCATGCACAGAACACATGCATTGTCATGTTGATGTCACCATGGGTGCACTAGCATCTATATTACAATATCAAATCTTGCGCCTCTTGTTAAAACCCTACATTTTAGTTCAATAGCTCCTTTGTAGACCTTCAATTTCAATTAACTTACCCAAATTCCATTTCTATTGACATTTGACATTCTAGTTCTCTAATTTATGTTAATACATTTAATTGCCACTAAATCTATCTCAATCAACTCAAATTCAAGTTCCTATATGTGTTTTATGTTTCCAAGCTCAATCTTACTTTAGATTAGAAATCTAGTCTAATCAAGACTCTTTCAACAATTCAAATAAAAGGAAAAATAATTCTCTAATTTATGGGTAAACTAGTTACTTATACTTTCTTGAATGCGAAGTATACTCTTTAGTGTTAGATTGTCAGTAGAACATTAAGCTAGGTGATTGAAGAGAATTTACCTAG
>VDFB02033973.1:0-10472 GCA_007258455.2 Sequoia sempervirens | reverse complement strand
TCAATTGAATAATGACTAATAACAATTAATAATCGTAGCATCATTATTGCATAATTATATATATACATATATATAATAGTTCTCCACATAGACTTTGATCCCAAAGAGATGGATTCTTGTTCCAAGAAGGTATATTTTTGCAGTCTTCAAATAATTTGAAACATAAAACCCACTTTTAATATCACCTTAAATTTGACTATATTTCCTAATTCTTCTCATAGGGTTTGTTCCCATATAGAAGGGTTGCTTCTCCAAAATTTCTTCTATTGGTATTTATGCCTCATCAAATAGTATGAATGTGAAGTCCACTTTTCATTTCAACTTATATCTAATCTGAATAACCTAATTCTTCTCTTAGGCACTAGTCTTGTAGAGAGGGGTTGCTACTCTGAAATTCCGTCTTCAGTTGTTTCTTTAGCATCTTCAAATAGTTTTGTATCACTTCTAAATTGCAATTTTTTTCGCATGATTTGGTCCCTTACAAAGCAACTGCAGCTTTGAAAATTTTCCTCAAGCAGTATTTCCGCTTCTATAAATTGTTTAAACACGACATCCTTGTATAGTATCATCTTATCTTTTACCTAAATCTCTCAATTCTTCTCTTAGGCGTTGGTCTTAGCTTTGCAGTAACTATAGAGAATCTGTAAGCCCTAAAAGTGTAATTATAGCCAATCAAAATTACTTAATAAAAAATTTAGCATTGTTCACATCTTCTAAATTTTTTGTGTAGTTAAAATTCTTTCAACCTTATAATATTATGGCGCCCTTTCACTACAAGTGCATCCCAGAATTATTTCAACAGCATCCATAAAAAAAAATTCATCATGCTTATTACATGGGACCATTAGGTTATTATAATTATCCAGTGGTGAAAACACATATCCTCTTTTTCCATTACCTCCTTAGGAGCCACCTATCTATTGTCTCACACCTAATCCAATCGGAGATAGTTTTTTATTTGAGCTAAAGGTATCTTCTCCCTCCATTTGATTTTTCCCCCATATTCAACATAATGCAGCCAGGTTATTTACTGTAGCTTTCAAGCAGTCATCACTTTTTTCATCTACTTTTCTACATTGCAAAAACACAACTATATTCAACAATATGAGAATAATCATAAGTGAAGATAGAATCAAATAATGTTTGTGTTATAAGTTTCTGATTGAATACAAACTCATGGGTTGACCAATAAAGGTCAGCTATCTTTTAATCAGTCATACACCACCAATTTCAATTAATTAATTTAAATGTGTGGATTTTACTTTTTGAAATTATTTTATTTTTTAAATGAAATCAATTGATTTGGGGAATTTTAAAATGACAGATTTATCCAGTACACATAAATAATCCTGTGGAAAATGTGCTGCTATTTAAATGTAGAAGATAGTAGCCATTTCATGCCTTGGTTTGTTAAGGCATTATAGTGTTCAAAGATACTAAATATGTATATGTTTTTTTGGGTCTATACCAGTAATTTCATTCATTGTTTTATTTTTGTGTCTGCTAATTTTTCCTATTTTAGCATAATTTTATATGCTAATGTAATAATATGAAATCTTATTCGGGTTTCAAACAGCAATTAGAAAATAAAAAATTATTTTGAATCAATATGAAATCTTAATTGAATTTCAAACTGCAATTAGAAATTTTAAAAAGAAAAAAAAAATGTTGAAAGAACAAAATCACGACCATAATTTATTTTATGCTAATTATCTTCTTCCACCAGTAACTCTAATCATTCATTTAGCATGAAAATGATTGATCTCTTTAAGATAATAAGAGATCCAATCACAAATAGATTTTTTTTAAAAATACTTCTAGTCACACAGAATTTTGATCAATTAATGTAATAGTATCCATTTTACCTTGGACAATTATTGTATGTCTCAAAAGAGATAGTCATGTTTCAAACTCTCTCTATCTTGACCGCAGAATGAGGTTGAATTCATGCTTTCTGCATTTTTTAACCTCCATTCTTCTGTTTAACTTTGAGCTTAAACTTAATTGTAGGCGTGCGTTATTAAAGCATCACATAAATTTGATGACTTTGAATTATGAATGGACTGCACTGTACTTAGGAATCTCCTAAAAGGACGAACTGAAAAACGTGAGTTGCTGTTATCAAATATTCTTAATCATTACTTCTATACTAATATGACTATATAATTGAACAGCCAAAAATAAGTTCTTACGGTGTTTCGTAATGATCAAGCACAGGGGATTTATAGTGTTCGAAATGTTGGTATAGGAAGTATTGGGAAAAAAAGGGTAAGTAGTGTTTGGGATATACGCAGAAAAAAGATTCACCCTGCCATTGAATCACCATTTGCATTTTATTTTTATTTTTTAATCTTTATTAAAATTACATGGTTGTGAAAATAATATTTTCTTTGTGTTAAATTTAAGCAAATATTGAGTGTGAATATTTTTCTTAAATGTGATTCTCTATTTTTTTTCCTTTTTGCATAAGTAGTTAGTAGAGAAGAGTTGGTCATCCAATATTCTAATTATGAAAGTTCAAGGAATCTTGAAAATTGTAATGAAAAATAACATTTTTGGCATGCTAATTTAAGCAAATATTAAGTGAGAATGTTTTTCTTAAATGTGGTTCTCTATTGCTTATATCTTTTTCAAAACAAGTTATATGGAATATAAAATTTCCTCACAGAAGATTACAAACATTTTTTGCATCTAGGTAGTTAGTAGAGAAGAGTTGGTCATTCAGTAATATAATTATGAATGCTACTTGTTTTCATAAAAAATATCATACTATTATTTTAAATAATTTATTTTATAAAAATTATCATATTATTATTTTGAATAATTTTGTTTATAAAAATTATCATATTATTATTTTGAATAATTTTGTCTACACATCATTAGATTGTGTAAGATTAATTGTAGTATAGGAACAATAATCTATTTTAAAAATCATAAAATTATTTTTAAATAATATCTTATACATCAATGTAAACTTTTAAAAAGAATTCTTATATATTAGATAACAAAACTACTAGATATGTGTTATTTCTAAAAACATATATTTCTATTCTAATTAAATTGAAAGATATATCAAACATAATAAATATAGAAAATCACATATATCTTTGCAACTATAAACCTGAAGCATGGTGGAGTAATTTCTTTGGCCCTTTTCAAATTCTCTTGCATTTAATTCATATCCCACAGAATTTGGGTTTTATTATTAATGTCACCTAGCATTCATGAGCGCGCCTCAATAATAAACAGTGTTATTTAATGATCCTTGTCTAGGTTGTCCTTTTTTAAGGAAAATGTCTTGGTAAGTAAGCATGTGCTTTATGTGTTATGCCTTTTTTTTGTCTTTTTGGCTTGAAAAATCTTGGGTGAAGTTAAATGTCTTGGTAAGTAAGAATGTGCTTTATGTGTTATGCCTTTTTTTTTTGTCTTTTAGGCTTGAAAAATCTTGGGTGAAGTTGTGGCCTACCTTTTAACTTGGTGTGTTGTATACTTGGATCAACTTCTTAAAAATTGTAAAACCTAGGTCATACATGAATTGTTCCATTATTTTACAATTCAATTTCTCTTTTTCCATGGAGGTTATGTCTGCACCTAAATGCAATAGTCGATTTGAATTTAGGTATGAACCTCTTACTCATAGAGGGCCTCTTACACCAAAATCATTGGAGTCTGTTTGTTACTTTTCATTGATTGTTTTATGAGGATCATTGAAGAGATTATTATTGTTTTAATTTTCCTAGCCTCAAAAGATTGATGGCTGAGAGTTGTTGCAATATGTTGTGTTTGGAGTTTTTGTTGTCATTTGCATGGGAAGTATACCTTTCAGGCAAAGTGTTCATATAGGTTGCTCTTGTGTTGTGTAAAGAAGGTTTCATCCAAGATAGAGTCTCTAGTTTGACCATTCTGATATGGGATAGGTCATGTGAAGGAGGGGCATCATACGTAGTGTGGAAAGTACTTCAGTTGATTCGACCTTTCTCATTTTTTCTTAAAAGTACCACTAGGGTTTTCCTTTTCAAGTCTAGCATAATAGCTTTCTCCCAAATTTATGAACAGTCTTTTCCTTCTAGTAAACTAAACATCTAAGCATCTTTTTCCCTTGCAAATACATCCAATAGATGATGTTGCAATTGAAGTATTTCTTCTGTTCATTTTCATATATGTTGCTGGACCAAGTTGGTGTACCCCCAGCATGTGACACGTTCACACTCAATCGTGGATTATATTTACAACTTTGCATCTAAATTTTGTAACTCTATTTTTGTAACTTTGAAGCACACATCTAAAAAACGTATATGTTGCCAAACACATGAATCTGTACTTGCTCCCTATTCACTGCCTCACCGACACTTCTCTTAGCTTTGTTTTTCCGCTAGGCAGACATTTCTGAGCAGTCATTATAGAAGGTTCATTTTGGGTTATTACCTTTATGGCTTCATTGCTGAAAAATAGCATGTATGTTTCAACAAGGTTATAAGACATCAAAATCCAAAGGATCCCATGCTATCTCTAATCATTTGAACTTGTTTTCTACTCTCAGATTCAATCCTTGCTTAAGTTGGTTAAATCTCTACATCAAAGAGTTGCAATCAAGCTACCTTCACCTACACCCTCTTAGCCCAGGCCATTAGCTTGACAGTTTTGTGATATTTATCAAGAGTGTTGGTGCTTCTTATTCTCCTGATTTTGATCCAGAATAGAGTTGTGCTCTCCTTCGTGCTCCATTCCCTTGGTTCTTTGGGTGGTTCTTGAGACATGGAGCCTTCCTTTTATAGGATTATTTTATATTATATGATCTTGTATGCAATGTGCTTCCTGGGTTAAGTTATATATTGTTTAGATGCTTTTTGTTGTTGTTGGAGACTTGGAGTTTATTTTTCACTTCTAATTTGTTACTGTTACTCGATGTACATTTAATTGTCATTTATCTTTAAAGATATTTCTACAGTTCATAAAATTCTAATAATAAAGCTTCTAGTAATAAATTGTGTACAAGCTCTTTGAATTGATGTTTCATATCACACTCAACAAATCCTTATTAAAAAAGGAGATGACCATTAATATAATTTCTTTTTCTATTAACCTTTTAGAAAATTTTAGCATTTTTCTGATAAAGTTCTTATATCAGCTTATTCAGCTATAGAGACAAGGCAATACGGTGGACAGTGGCGAATGAAAAGTGAAATTAAAGAGCTCAAGAAAGAGATTGAAGAGTTGGAAGCAAGGAATTCTTTCCTAAAAACATGGGCACCTGAGCCGATTCTTGGTCGATATGCTCACATTGTTTTTGAAGTTCAAGATAGATCTTAAGATAAAGGCTCACAAAATTATCTTCGTACTTCTCTCTATTCCATCTGTTAAAGAATTCTCTTAAAAGGAAAAAAATTACTTAGAAAGAAGCAATATTACTTATGAACATTATTTTTATAAGAGATATATTTGTATCGATACAAGTATTTTTATACAACACTAATACAAGATGGATGATAACTGAATAAATAGTCCATTTCATCCCCACTATGAATGTCAATTGTCTCATTCTAGTAACTATTTGTGATTGTGTATTCTTAGCATTTATGAAATAATCTGTTTTATAGGTTCAGTATCATGTGATTGGTCAAAGTCTAGTATTATGAGATTGTGAATTCTTGCAACCATGTATTTGCATGTCAACAATTTAGACCTGTAGAAATCATTCTCGTAACCTGCAATTATGAGTCTATGAGTAGATATAATCGAATAAAATACCTGTCATAATGATCCATTCAATCACTTTAGCAAGATTATTCACAAAGAAATTATAAATGTTGGATCTACTAAATTTATAGAAACAGGATACCATCTGAGAGTTTACCAATGTCTGTAGTAAAATATATGGTCGGGAATATGCATTTTAATTTTCTTAAAATTTCGTAAAAGAATAATGCACAAGAATTTTTTGTTCTTTAACTTATTATGAAATTGAATTGAACTCCTAACTGTTGTTAAGAACTAACTGCTAGGAAATATGTCACTCTATTTAGACATATTTCAATCATATTTGCATTAGTCTTAAGTGAACCACCTAATTTTTTGGGATACCTTTCTCCTTTTAGATGCAAAATCCTAGAAGTGTAAGAGAGCCCCTATCCCCAAAAATCTATGGTTTAGTTGCTTAAAGAGAAACAAACATATTAGTGTCAATTGAATAATGACTTTAATAAGGATTAATAATTGTTGCAAGCATCATTATTGCATAATCATGTATATATGTATATATTCATTCTCCACATAGGCTTTGATCCCAAAGAGAGGGGTTCTTGTTCCAAGAAGGCATTTTTTTTAGTCTTCAAATAGTTTGAAACATGAAACCCACTTATAATATCTCCTTAAATTTGACTATATCTCCTAATTCTTCTCACTTTGGTCCCATATAGAAGGGTTTCTTCTCCAAAATTTATTCTATTAATTTTTAAGCCTCACCAAATAGTATGAATGCAAATTCCACTTTTCATTTCAACTTATATCTAACCTAAATAACCTAATTCTTCTCTTAGACACTAGTCACATAGTAAAGGGTTGCTACTCTGAAATTCCTTCTTCAGTTGTTTCTTTAGCATCGTCAAATAGTTTTAACATGAATTTCACTTTTAATATCACTTTATATGTGATCTAAATTGCAATTTTTTTCTTATGTTTTTGTCCCTTACAAAGCAATTGCAGCTTCAAAATTTTTTCTCACGCAGTATTTTCACCTCTATAAATAGTTTAAACATGACATCCTTTTATAGTATCATCTTATCTTTTACCTAAATTTCTTAATTCTTCTATTAGATGTTTGTAAGATAGCTTTGCAGTAACCATAGAGAATTTGTAAGCACTAAAAATGTAATTATAGCCAATCAAAACTACTTAATAAAAAATTTAGCATTGTTCACATCTTCTAAATTTTTTGTGTAGTTAAAATTCTATCAACCTTATAATATTATGGGGTCCTTTCACTGCAAATGCATCCCATAATTATTTCAATAGCATCCATAAAAAATAATTCATCATGCTTATTACATGGGACCATTAGGTTATTATACTTATCCAGTGGTGCAGAAAACACATATCCTCTTTTTTCATTACCTCCTTAGGAGCCACCTATCTATTGTCTCACACCTAATCCAATCGGAGATAGTTTTTTATCTGAGCTAAAGGTATCTTCTCCCTCCATTTTATTTTTCCCCTATATACTTTAGACTTATATGGGTTGGCAAGGCTTGATTTATCACAAGCTTGCCGTAAGGGTTAAAATAGAAGGACATGCAAAATTGAACAATAAATAAAGTAAATGGGAAAAAAATCATGTTTTAGGCTTTTAGAAGGAGCTTATCATACATCATGGTCATTCCTTTCTTTTAAGTTACCAAAAAACTACTTTGTTCTTTTTTATTTTACCTTTATAAGTGGGATTGAATTCTATGAGATTCTATTTTTGTTCCTTTTCTGTACTCTCTCTACATGGCTATTGAATTCATTCCTCTCCAGAGAAATCTTGTGTCTATACATACATATATGATCATACTCTAGCATATTTACAAAATACTTTTATTTTATTTTTATTTGTAATCAATTCAGGGAAATAGGAAAAATTAGTACAAAATTACATAAAAAACAGAAATGATTCATAGCCCATGAAAATCCCTAGTGATGGTAGATCCTAATAAATCCTAAACAAAAAAAAAGATTATGTGCACTTATGTATTCTCATGAAATCTACATAGGATTTTAATCTATTTTAAGAGTTGCAAACTATTGAATTTTTTTTATGGTTTTTCTAATTCTAAAATAATTGTCTTATTATCTATAGGCAGATTGGTTTCAGTTCCCCCTATTTTAAAAAAATACCTACTTCATTAGGGGATATTGTACATGGTTGAATCATTTTTTTATGTTTTATTCCATTCTAAAACACAATTGCTTACTATATAATAAATGAAGGCATCAGACTTATATAGTTTTTATCTTTTGATGTTTTCCTCCATACAAAGTGATTCTTTATACTCTTACTATATTCTTTTCATTTTGTTCTATATGTCTGAGCTATTGACATTTGTCACTTGGTCATTTTAATTTCCCCATTTATCTGAATTCAATTAGACAATTTTCTTCCCATTGTGATCATTATCTATTGCTAAGATTATTTATTATGAATCCCACAAACAACATGTGTCCCCTAGTCATACTTTGGCACCCAATCATTGCTACCACATTATATACGTGCAATTAGAACTATACATACAAATTTATGGGATTATAGTTTCTACATATAGCTATATCATACATAGGTACTCGTCTTATGCTCCAAAATGAACAATAGTTACAATGCATATAGAGTAGAGCCGTAAGAGGTTTACATAAAAAAAAAAAAAAATTAAATACTAAGTATAAACTACTCTATGCTGAACTAGACTAATTGTAGGAAAATTAATAAAATGTAACACTAAATAATCATTAGGCACAACTCTATGATTTACAACAATAGTTCCATACTTTTTTGATTATAGGTGGCTGTTTGAGGCTTCCATCAGCTAGTCATCAACAACTTAAAATACTGGAATGTAAAATTCTAAAATCCTCAATTAAACTAGATGTCACATTTATAATGGAATGACAGTGGGGCGGGGTGGATTTGAAGCCATGCATCCCAAATAGCCTGAGAGCTTGCTCTGTCATGAGCTAAGCCTGTTGATCAGGAACCTGCCTTGCCACTTGATCTCGTCCAAATGCTACAAACTCACCATAAACCCCATTCAAGTGTTTTTCTGAAATGTTCATTCCTTTGACTGAATTAAAGAAATATTTAGAAGCTGAAAAAATTAGGACTACAATTCTGCTTAACTTAAAAAAGAGGGAACAACTAAGAAACCATTCACTATTTATTTTGTATAAATCTTCAAATTTATCTTTCAATACCTTAGGTTCTTATGGTGTTGTATTTTTTGATAATGATATTAATATAAAATGTATTTTATTTTAAAAGGTGAAGTTTACTATAAATTTTGGGTTAAGTATACACTAGGTATTTCGGTGAAAGATTTATTCAAAGAGGATAAGGTTGAAAAAAAAGGGAGCTCATCATCAAATTTCTTCATAATTGATAAACAAATCTAAAAGTTTATGCAATACAAATGCCTCATTTGGAAGTATTAAAATAATAATAGGATTTTAAAACTTCTAAAGTCTATGGATAGTTGTAGTCCATTGGGGAGTGAAAATATAAGTGGCAAAGCTCTCACCCATGCAATCACATTATTCCAGGTGGCATTTCCTTTTATAGGATAAAATATAAGGAGAATAAAGGTTTGCACTGCAGTTATATTCCATGCCCAATGTTGCAATGCATTTCATAGAGTAATTGTGTCAACAATTTCACAATTTTCATAAGAACAATTTCAGCTCAAAACATAAATTTTATTTAAATATTACACATATTTTTAGCATTTTTCATTCAAATCTGGAAAAAACTAGGTTAATATGTAGTGTCATTTATAAATATGTTGTAAACCAGAGCCAATGCAAGGGTTATTTCAAACTTAACTATGTCTTAAAAAAGGCATTACAATGAATTTTATTGATTATTCAAACTTTGTTGCATATATTTATAAATTTTGGGTAAGTTATATTTTGAGTTACAGTCCACCATTATTTACTTTTCAACATGATTTACTTGTTCCATATTTATAAAAGATGTTAGCTTGTCTATACACATTACATAACGTATTTACTTTTCAACATGATTTACTTGTTCCATATTTATAAAAGACGTTAGCTTGTCTCTACACATTAAATAATGTATCCTTCCATTACGAGCAATTGAAAAAAATGGTTGAAGTGTCCTTTTGTTGTAGCTGATGTTAATTTCTATAACCCAACAACAAATTAATTGCACAATAAATTCACAGAAAGAAATCTGATTTATAACAATTAACACAACTGGGTTAATTAGAAACTAATAATAGCATAAGCAAAAATAATAAGAAGCCAATCACAGAAAGGAAATACCAAAGAATTACCCATGAAACCCCAATGAGGGGAAAAACCTGCAAATGTTGGATCTTCTATTCAGTTTAATAGCAAACTTTCTTTCAAAAAATACAATATGAGTTTGCTACATCAATCTTACATTTATAGAGCCGAACTGCTTTACTTCGCGTGCAAAGAAAAAATCTTTCCTTGCTTTCTTTGGTTTTAATTACACATAAAATCATTCTTAGATTTATCTTATCCTCACAAACTTAGAAACATTCTATTAAAGAATAAAAAAACTATTGTTGTTCAAAATCCAACTTGAATTGCTTTAAAGCATATCTAACTCGAGTTGCTTTAAAGTGATTTAAAGTATATCCACTCGAGTTGCTTTAAAAAAACTCCACATCCCACCTTTTGAGCTACAAAAATCAACACTCCCTCTTAAGAGGAAGGTGTTTTGTACCACACCCAACTTG
>VDFB02033972.1:0-10252 GCA_007258455.2 Sequoia sempervirens | reverse complement strand
CTATGGCTAAAATCCTAAAAAAGGTGCTATCCAACACACTATGGATGCTTGGAAAAAATTATCAAAGCATAATAGTAAGCAATAGCATAGGCAAGGTAGTGAGTAGTTTGAAAAAATGCCTCAAAGAAATGTGGTCTCATGGTGATGGAATTCCATGACAATCCATAGTATTTTTCTTCTCATGGCATTCCATCACCATAGACCACATTTCTTTGAGTCATTTTTTTAAACAACTCATTTCCTTGTCTATGTTATTGCTTACTATTATGCTTTGATAGATTTTTACAAACATCCATAGCTTGTTTAAAAGCACCTATTTTAGGCTATTAGCCATAGTAGTAAGGTAGTGAATTGTTTTGTAAAATAATTTGGTATAAGTGCATGTTGGAATCAGGTTTGTAGAAGAAAATATGGAAAATATCAAGAATAAATGTGCAAATGCACATCGCAAAGTGATGAAGGAATTGGAGAGTGTATAGTATTGTGAGGAAGAGGCTTAGGAACTACTTTCTTTTTTCCTAAATTGGTCTGCCAGTACACTGGATATAAGAGATGAGATAAGGAATAGTGAAATTTAGATTAGCACTCATGTAGATACATAAAAATTGGTAGAAGATAGAGATAATCATTGATGTTCCTACATTGTGTAACTTCGAGAAAATTTATTTTCCCTATAGGACCAAAGAGCATAAGTGATTAAGAAGTTTGTGGCACTCAAAGACATGGTTAAACTAATGAACATTCCTATATCTAATGCTCTTGAAAATATTGGTAATTTATCAGAGATTAATCTTAGTCCCAATACTTTAGAAGATGGTATAGAAGTCCTTGACTAATCTTGAACTAGTACATAATACTCTTGCAAGTACAAAAGGTGCATGGGAAGAAGGAAAAGCTTCATGGAAGGCTACCTTGGAGAATTTGAAAGGTTCCTCATCTTCAAGTTGATTCAATTCTTTTTGTTCATATATTTTTGTTTAAGTATTGATGCACACATATATATACTAGACCCCATCCTTTGCCATTGATGTCAAAGGGGGAGAGATAGAGATAGTCAGAGGAAAAACATTTTTGTGAAGAACAATTTTGATAGGGGGAGTATTTAGTTGCCTTATATTACAAAATGCTTTTGACATGTATGTTTCCATCAATGCCAAAGGGGGAGATTGTTGGAATTAAGGGGAATTAAAACATGAGCATGAAGTGTAGATGGATTGTGTTGGTTGTTTCTATGTTTTCATTGATTTCAACATGGTGACAACTGTATGAGAAGTTTACTTAGTTTTACTAGAATTTGTTCTATACTAGTAGTGTTATTTTATGATGAACCGGTGCGTTGGTTTTTGAGTCCATAATTCATCGCAAGGAAAGATGACTCTAATCTCTAAATCATTTTTTCATGTCTCATTTAGACAACTATATCTTGTATCTTGAGAAATTTTGGGTTGTGAGTAGAAAGTTATCTCTAACAAAGTTTAGCTCTATATTATACTGTTGATCTTCACTCTACATATCAGTGTGGGAGACTCTCCATTTTCTTAAGGAGAACATTCTAATGTTGTGGTTCTAATGGCAGTCTATATGATGGTAGTATGATGAGAAATTGATGTAATCTCATATCCAAAAAGGTGTTTTATTTTTGGATTGTATGTTGGATTAGAGTTTCTATGGATTAAGTTCTAGTCTTTGCCAACTAATATATGCAATATAGTAAAAAAACTTTATACTTTATGGATGTTAGCTGACTTGATATAATGCACTACATGGAAAAAATGTTGTAAATCATATATGATGTTGAAAAGAGTATTTTGATTATTTTTCTTTCATCCAATTAGGTTGACCTAATTGATGAATAAGATATAATTGTATATATATATATATGATTATTTGAAGAGAGATAGAGGGGGAGTTTGGTGTATGGTGAAGATATTTAAGGTGTGAATATGGAAGGAGAAGAAAGAGAAATATGGTGAAGTTTGAAGAGGATCAAGGGATAAGTAAAGATGTGAGCCTAAATTTTTTATCAATTAAGGATTATAACAGAATTGTTGAGCGATTGTTGTGAGAGGAATTTCTTCTTATTCAAAGCTTCATTAGAATTGAACCTTGTACACTAAAGGTGTATTCTATCAATTCATACTTTTGGCAATGGGCCACAATCTTTGAATCTTGGCGGTTAGCCATCTTTTGTATTTAGGTTGTGAGCCTTTAAAGGATAGTGAGTCCTGGTAGTGATCCTTATAATATCTTGTATTTGGATCTAATATATTGAGTTAATCCCCATCATGGTTTTTCCCATTTTTGGTTTTCCATGTAAAAATCAAGGTGTTCATGTGTTTCAATGCATTGATTTGTTTCCATGTTCTCTTCCTGATTCAGTCAAAATTGTGTTAATGTTTAGATGGATTTTATTTGAATGGTTTTATGGAATACTGATTCACCACCCCTCTTAGTATTCCATATATTCAATAGATACCACATTGCTTTGAGGTATTTTTTAAAATAGCTCACCTCCTTTTCTATACTACCACATTTTCCATACATGTCTACCAAATAATTTTATCAAACTACTCACTTCCTTGTTGCTATGGCTAAAATCCTAAAAAAGGTACTTTCTAACAAACTATGGATACTTGAACAAATCTATCAAAGCATAATAGTAAGAAATAACATAGACAAGGCAACGAGTAGTTTGAAAAAAATCCTTGAATAAATGATGTCTCATGGTGATGGAATGCCATTCCATCACCATGAGACCACATTTATTTGAGAGATTTTTTCAAACAACTCACCTCCTCTTCTATGCTACCACATTTTCCATACATTTCTACCAAAGAATTTCATTAAACTACTGACTTCCTTGATGCTATGGCTAAAATCCTAAAATAGGTACTTTCCAAAAAGCTATGGATGCTTGGAAAAAATCTATCAAAGCATAATATTAAGCAATAGCATAGATAAGGCAGTGAGTAGTTTGAAAATTTTCCTCAAAGAAATGTGGTCTCATGGTGATGCAATGGCATTCCATCACCATGAGACCACATTTCTTTTAGGCATTTTTTCAAACAACTCACCATATTTTCTATGCTACCATATTTTCCATACATGTCTACCAAAGCATTTTATCAAACTACTCACTTCCTTGTTGCTATGGCTAAAATCCTAAAAAAGGTTTTTTCCAACTAACTATGGATGCTTGGAAAAAATCTATCAAAGCATAATAGTAAGAAATAGCATAGAGAATCCAGTAAGTAGTTTGAAAAATTTCTTCAAAGAAATTTTGTCTCATTATGATGGAATGCCATTCCATCATGATGAGACCGCATTTTGTTTGAGGCATTTTTTCAAATAGCTCACCACCTTTTCTATGCTACCACATTTTTCATACATGTCTATAGACACTGAAAAATGTCTCGATTGATATCATACACTCGAAATAGGTTTACTAACATCATTTCCTCTTTAAACACATCCTCTTTTCATTTAATTAATTAAATTAACCTAGTTAATTTAATTAATGGAATCATTTTCATCCATTAACCTAATTATTTCAAATCGGGTTAATTCATCCCCCTTCACGCTAACATTTCATCTCATTAAATTAAATAATCAAGATATTTAATTTAATCTCCTAAGTCTTCTAATTTAATTAAATAACCCTAAGATATTTAATTCAATATCATTTCATCTCTTCCCCATTCATTAAATCATTTAATTTAATGAAACACACTTTAATTCTTCTAATCTCTTAATTGTGCAATTAAACCTTGTTTAATTAACAATTAAACTAATTTTCCTCTAAAAAGAGAATATTCCCACATAATATTCCTTATCCTTTTTTTGCACATTTAAAACTTTCTTTTAATTTGTAAAATATATTTTATCCTCACCCATGAGAATATTCCAAATAACATTTTCTCCCCTCCAATCAACTCACTTGGCTTCTTGAGCATTATGAACCTTTAAACTTTTGAACAAGCCACCTTTAACATATGTGAGCAGGTCAAAAGTGTATTTGTTTGGAGCAAATGTGAGCCCTTGATTAAAACCCATTATGCATTCTCAACTGTTGATGAGAATCCATGATCCATGCCTCTTCTTCCTTCCATCCTTGACTGTTGATTGATATTTTTGATCTCAACCCTCCATTTCTCATTTGCTTTCCTATAAATAGGACACTATTAAGAGACAAATGGATCCATATTTCAATTACAAAGTCATGCTATTTAATTCACTCATACTCATACTCTCAATTAACTCACTTTTAGCTTAATTTAGTTCATTTTAGTTGGATAATAGCTTAAGGCATCCATTAATGGCTTCCATGCATCCATATTAGTTTGTTTATCAATTAAGGTTTCCATCTTTTAGCTTAGAATCAACTTAGACTAGATTAGAAATTGCATAATTAGATCAATTTTAGCATAGAATCATGTTAATTTAGCTTGCATCATGTTTAATTTAGAATAAATTAGGTTTTCATCCATTTATCTCGATGGTTTCACCAATTCTCTTCCATAGAATCAATTGAAACAGGCTCACTAATCATGAAATTAGGAAAGGGTCATTTTTCCACAGCAACACAACACCAATTCCAAAACAAGGTAAGTTTCAAATGGGTTAGATTAGGAATTTAACTATTTTCATAGTTTGTAACTTTCAAATTTTGTAAATTCTTAGTTTAACTTTCAATTTGAATGATCTTGTTTGTGATTGAGGTGTAGTGGATAAGTTATGATTTGATTCATCATGGATCAAGTGTAATTGACCCACACTAACAATCCCCATCTTACATTCTAGCACTAGAAGGAGGGAAAATAGTCAATTTAACTAGTTTTTAGCTCAAATTATGTTTGTTTGCTATTTTGTAGGATGTAGTGATGCCCAAATCACAAACAATGACACTCTTTGAAGTGTGTCACCATATAGAAATGCTATTGTAATTTGAAACACTGACACTGATTAAATGCACTACCGTTGATTTAAATCTAGCAACACTAATTTAATATAGAGGTATCAAAAACTTCAAATGACAACACTTCCAAAGTTCAAATCGCAATGCTATTGTGTAGAGCGATGCCTGAAAAAATCCTAACGCTATTGTGCTCTCTATTTTTGTTGTAGAGCGATGACCATTTTCACTAGAGCGATGCCCAGACTTTAAATTGCGATGCTATCATGTAGTGATGCCCAACCAAGGTGAGAATTTTTATGATCATTTTTTTGACATGTGATTTAATTTCCTTGATTTATTAGATCACTAATACACTACTATGGTCTAGTTGTTAGACTAACAAGGTTTTGTAGGTTGAACAACATGGAGCTAAAGTGAAGAAATCCTTTTCTTATCTTAAAAGTTTGTGATTGTAACAAGCATTTGATGCTTTGGGGAAATTATAACCCAACTTTCATGCTTCCTACTTCATGCTTTAGGATCACTAATTTCCATTGGGTTTTAAAATTTACAATCTTAGGACTTCACTAGATTTCAATTTGGTTTGAAAAGAATGCTTAAACAATATTAAAATTGAACCCTCATCTCATGATTGTCTTTTGGGTTTAAAATTGAACAAGAAAACTTCGTATTTCATTTGGTGCTTAAAATGAACTCATCACTGCTTTGAGGGGTTAAAATTTACAACTATTTGTTATGTTTTGTGATTTACAACATTGTTATTGGATGTGTATGCAATTATATCACACCATTTGGCAACCTTGAGAAACAAATTTTTTTTGTAACACTTTGCAAAAAAAATTTGTAACACTTTGCAAAATTTTTGTAACCTTTCAATTTGGATTAAAATTGAACCCCCTTGCGAGCGTGAGAAAAAATCATAGTGTGTGTTCTCTCTTTGTTCATATGAATGGAGATGATCTAACTAAAAATGTAATTCCTCATTATTGTTTACCTTTATAGGGCCTACCTCCATGCTTTGAAAGGAGAGAATGACCCAAGTAGTAACGAGCTAAATCCAAGCTCTTCCAAACCATGATATAAATGTGTGGTTGCAATGAAATTTGTGATCAATGGGAAGCAATACATAATAGCTCTCCCCCAGTATCTTTATGATGTGTAAATCCCTTGTTCTAAGGGTTGGGAGAACTCTTGATGGAGTTTATTATTGCACCCACTAAACTGGAAGCCCTTATTACTAACCCTTATTTACAAGCCAAAAATCCTTAATATTTTTCAGTACAAGAATGATCATTCTAAATCCACCCCACATTTTTACTATTTAATTGTAGAAATAGAAAAAATCCTTTTGATCTCCTAATTTTAAGGATTTGAGAATCGGTGGTCTCGAGAAGTGTGTCATGGAGGGGACCCAGTGTCGCCAAATCTCTAACTGTTTAGATTGTTTAATGTTTGGAGAAATTTGAGTGGGGACTCAACAAATATAGCCATTTCAAACCTAGGGTTGTAATGATTTTGAGTCAGTTTAATGATTTTCTTGGTTCCAAAACAACGCAAAAACAAACATTCACTATCTTTCTCAAAATTTCAAAAACTTTTTCCTAAATATGGATACCTCTTGAAAAATCTTTGATATTTCTCCTTGTCCTAAGGATTCTATCCTTAAAGATTTCTAAATATCTTGACTTGTATCAAAATCCATATTTTTCAAAGACAACATAGTCAATTATGGCTTCAAACTCATGATTCTCACAAAATGGACATTGTGAAAGTTATGGTGTTTTTGACATAAACATTTAGTTCAAAAACTTAATCGAGCCAAGTGATTGTGGTAAAATAAACCCATTAAGCAAGATAAATTGACAAATGAACCCCACATGACTACTTGGAGACCGATTGCTCTCATTGAACAACTTGATCTTCCAGGTGCTATAATTCAACCAAAATTTGAACTCATTAATAGAGAACAAACCAATCTCATTAGCATTTTGAGAAGCTTCTCTTTTGAAAAAAAAGAAACAAATACCTAGTGGAGAAACATAACAACCATCTTATACAAAGAAGAGGAACAAGCTGATATTGAGGCTAGAAGTCCCACATTACCACTGCCCACATGGCAATAAATATCTTCCTTTCTTCCATAAACTTGAACTATTTCTACATGATCTCACATAAAGACAAGATCCCTAAATGAAGGTTTGCAAGTCATCATTTTAGAATTAGGAATCTTAGTCCAAAAGCTCTCAAGAAACATCTTTTAACACTTCACAAGAATAGAGAGAAGTTGGTAGAAAACTTTTATAGAAACATTTCAAGAAATAATCTAGAATTATATGCCATTTTTTTTAGTCAGAATCCTAGTCCTTTCATGATACTAAACTCCACTAAATGATCCATCACATAATCAAAATCCATAGGGGAAGATCTCTATCCTATTATTGCAAACATAGGTATCGTAGTTTATAGTTTAGTAGGAATTGGTCCTTAATACTTTATCTCAATCATAACCACTTGTTAAGAAACTTTTATGCTTGACCTAGGAGGAACCAAATAGGTCTAAACATCCGCATCCATCCTTTCATCTAAGCCAATATTGGGTCTTTAGGATTTGAACATTTTAGAGGTATTACATCATTGTCACTATCTTGGTCTTATCAAAAACAAAGGTTCACTTTAAATTCAACATTGGGCTAAACATCTCACACACCCCTTCATCAAATTTCATCTTTCACTTCATCCAACTTTGAATTTTTTTGAGTAAACCAACATTTTTTGACTTAAACATCAAATCAAACCAACCCCCTAACTTTCCTATTTTGTATGTGAAATGCATCCTTTTCCATGCATTTAGACAAGCTAGTTATCATCCTTGAACTAGTTCACCTTGAAGGTCATAAGTCTACCCTAAATATTTACAAGTTCATAAACATCCTTTATCCTAACATCAAAACATCAAGAGAAAGTCAAAAGTGTTATTCCAAAATGTTTACAAAGATCACTCTCCACATCACTCATATTTTCATCCCTCATTATCACCATTTCTCCCAAAAGACTTAGAGCATCTCTTTTACCTAGATTTGAGTCAACTAGAGAGTTCAAACATCACAAATCTAAACACAACTCTCCCAAAGGTGACACAAAATTTATGGTAAAGACTAGATCACAACACAAGAGAATCATGGAGAAATACAAAGCTACATTCACCTCAAGCAATCCAAATCCTTTAGAATTCAATCCAAGAAGTCAAGTTACACCATCAAAATAGCCTTCATAACCATCAAGACAATTGAGATAGAATATATCACAAACAACCCATTTGAACTCACTAGGGAGGACATTATGGAATATCAAGCCTTTGAAATGTAGATCCTATCTCCCCGAAATTTGTGGCATAGAATTTAACACAAGGTTTCACAACCCCATCACTAGGGCTAAATCAAACCTACATTCCCAGTATTGCAACAAGCCTTGCTAAATACTTTGGTCATGCTCCTTCATTTGAAAATAATACACTTGTGGGAACACTTGAATCCAATCCTCTATCTAACACAACCACTTGGACACCTAGCTTTGGTGATCCTCTCATTCCTAAAGATCTTAAATATATATACACACCTCTTGATATTCATTACTAGACCAAAAATTTGACATGTCAAGGGAATCCCTCTTCATCCATACCCATTAGTGCCACAAGTTTTCCTATCATCATGCAAACCAGTATAGATCAGGTATCTCAAAATAGTGCACAAGGGAATATCAATACCATACCATAGAGTCAACCCTTCAAGAAAATAGGGACATCCTTACCCAATCCTCTAATGGGTTCATCCATACCATTGGTTTCACAAAATACATCCAAACCATCCATCTTCAACCCATCTCAAAGTGATCCCTTGGTAAAAAATCCTTTCAACACGAGTAATACATACTTAACAAAAGGAAATCCTCAAGACATGGGACAAGGAAATATTTTCAACCAATGGACTCAAGGTCCTAGCGTTTCATTTCCATTGCATAATCTAATGGAACCATCCTCATATTTTCCCATAGTCCCCTTTACTTTTTCAAATCAAACGGGATCTCAAACATACATTCCTCCACTTCAATCTACTATCTTACAAGGAATGTTGAACCAAGGGAATCCCAAAAATTTCATCACCAATCCATTACCTACTCAAAATATCAATATCCATATTCCTCCACAAATGTCTCAACAACCACTTGATTGCACATTACAAGTGTAGGCCTTAGCTTTATAGCAAGCACAACAAGTAGCCTTAGCACAACAACAATAAGAAGCAGCCTTAGTAGCACAACGAGTAGCACAACAACAATATCAATCCCATCAAGCAACCTTAGTAGCACAAAACAATAGCATAACAACAATGAAAAGCTCAACAAAAATTGTTGTGCATTTTCACACACATCTCACGTAAGCAAGGACCCTCTTTGGCTTCAGTTTTGGTGTTTTGGCCCTTTCTTTTGAGGTTTGGTCTTGCTTAGGCACGTGTTTAAATTATTTATTTTGAATGCCTAAGTGTTTTCCCCAGGTTATTCATTGAAAATCTTGAGTTCTGGATGAATTTTGGGCTTTTGCCCGGATTCAAGATTTTCCGACCTGGTCGGATTTTCTCGGATCCTACTTGGACTCTGGCTAGACCCTTGTCATTCGGGGATTTTTTAATCTTCGCAAATTTCTGCGTAGGCCAAATTTTCCTGGATTTCGCCCTGATTGTCGAGTTCCTGAATCCCTTCTCTGGCTGTCTTATCAACTACATTAATGGTTCCGTGCATGCTTAGAGAAATGTATTTAACTTGATTTTTAGATCTTTTACACCATTATGTTCACTATTTTCCATCATTTGAGCTGAGGAGTGCTTTCTTGCGAGTATTTGGTTGGGGATTTTGGGACATTCGGCTTTCACTTGATTGATTTGGTGGTGATTTCTTGTGCATTATCACCTGTGTTCATTGTGGACACCCTTGAGCTTCGCGTTTGTTACTTCTTCAACCAATTTCTGCTTCATAATGGTATGTGTCTGATTGCTCTGCTTTGAATTGAATTGTGAATGGCATGTTGGTAGTGCGAAGGAACGTTGGTATTTGAATTCCTATGTATGTGTTTATTTCGTTCTAGGGTTGTTTGGTATTGCATCCTTTGTCGTCTCCCAGGCGAGCTTTGGGTTCATGTGTCCATCTGAATTTTAATGAATCTTACCTGAGAGTGATTAGTAAACCCTAGTGATGACTTAACAGTCGAAACAACTGAATTTGAGCTTTCCTATGTGCTAATGATGGATGAATAGGGTTTTGACCCTTGCTGCCAGCTATATCGTG